>MU194166.1:0-13255 GCA_016904865.1 Pissodes strobi
TTGCGTTTTAATTCCGTATTGATAAGCAGTTATTGAGTAAGTTCGATAAATAATAACCAATTTGTTCCTAAATTAGTGATTTTTAGAAATGCAGTCACAAATTGAGTGATAAATACAAATTGTAGTTTAATAAATCTTGAGTTGTTGACGCTTATTTTGTTGTCTGTTTGTATTGTATCTATGTTGCTATGACAACACTTTTACCTCCGCCGGCGGAAAAGTGAAAAGTAAAGCTCCGGCGGAGGAAAAACGAAACTTCACGGCCGCCTACACAGTCGAGTAATGACGGATTTACTGACGTTTGAAGAAAGAATTAGTTTATACTCTACCTGCAGCAGCGAGCAGTCTGTGAGGGGAGATTCAAAAAGTATTAGCTGATGCAAAATTATTTCCTCGGTTAATATTTGATACACGATATTTCAAAGAGCGATTAAGGTAATTTTTAATACGTGATTCAAATGAATAAAACTATGTAATAAAGTTATACAAAACAGTAACGTATACTAAATTCAAAAACATTATAAATAAAGGTAATACCAATGAAAATCATTTATTTGACAGTTTGTAACTTGATTTATCTATTAAAACATGTATAAAGCAGAATGTTCAAAGTACCTGACAAATATTGTGGGAATTTAAATATAAAAAAGGACATATTAAGCTAGTAAACTACATTTATAGCTTCTTAGAGGTACATTTCATTACTCGCTCTACGAGTATTTCTCTCACATTTTCTGCGAAATTGTCAGTTTTCGGAGATGGCTTTGCGAGCAGAGCTGTCCTCCACTCTAGCTGACTTATTTGACGTCCTCTTTAACATGGCCATTTAACCGGGTGCATTTATCAAGTGATGGCTGCATTTGTGAGAATTTCTCTCATCGCGCGACGTCTGCCGTAGTACTTTTAACATTGAAAATGTTTCTGTGTTCCTGTTATGGGGCATCAAATTGCGAAAAAGTGCATGCCACACATGATGTCATATGCGTGATGAACTACTAACCCAAACTAAACAAAAGCACCAAAAAGAACTAAAATGTATCGGAACAGATTAAAAAAATTAAAGTAAGTTAAAACTAACTCAAATTAACCGAACTTTTGCAGCTAACCAAAACTAACCAAATACATTAAAATTAGTTATAACGTATCGGATCCGGTTCAAATTACTAATATAAATTGGCACTAACTGAAACTAACCGAAAGTTGATTGAACAACTAACCAAAAGCACCAAAAAGGGCTAAACCGTATCGGGCAAATTAAAAATATTAAAGTAAGTTAAAATTAACTTAAATGAACCGATTTTTGCGACTAACCAAAACTAAACGAAAACATTAAATTTGATTGTAACGTATCGGAGTCGGTTCAAGTGACTAAAATAAATTAAAACTATAACTGAAATTAACTGAAAGTTTATTGAGCGACTAACCAAAACTAGCCAAAAGCACTAAAAAGAGCTACAGCGTATAGGAATAGCTTAAAACATTAAAGTAAGTTAAAATTAACCCAAATTAACCGAATTTTGGCGACTAACCAAAATTATCCAAAAACGTAGAAATTGGTTATAACGTACCGACATCGACACCGGTTCAAATGATTAAAATAAGCTAATTGAAATTAACCGAAAGTTGATTGAACGACTAACCAAAATTAACCAAAAGTAACAAAAAGCACCAAGAAGTGCTAAAACGTATCGAAACGGATTAAGAATATTAAAGTAAGTTAAAAATAAACCAATGTAACTGAATATTAGCGACTAACCAAAAACATTAAAATTGGTTAAACGTATCGGAACCGGTTCAAACGACTAAAATAAATTAAAACTAACTGAAACTAACCGACAGTTGATTGAGTGACCAAACAAAACTAACTAAAAGTAACCAAAAGCACCAAAACGTGCTAAAATAGGTTACACAAATTAAAGTAAGTCAAAACTAACCAAAACAAACCAAATTTTCACGGCTAACCAAAACTAATCAAAAGCATTAAATTTTATTATAACGTGTCGGAGCCGGTTCAAATGAATACCTCTGTGGTTTCATGCGAGTGATTTTTCTTAACAATAGTCTAAAACCAGCTTAATTTATTGAAAAATTCACAGTCCTTCGCAAAGATGCATCTGGGAGGACATTGAAAATGATGAATAAAAACGCAAACATGTGATTTGTGTAATTCGAATATTTTTTAAAAGCAGAGTTTAAAAAAGTAAAAATACAAACACGAGTGTTTAAAATATATTTAATTAAAGAAATGCCTTTTTAACATTATATGTTTCTTTTAACATAATTATAAAAAAATAAAAAAGGTGCGGATAAGAAGAGACCCTCTACTTGTAGATAGGAAAATCTATTAATATATAACTAGCCATGACGTTGCTGCAGATAATATTTCTAACCTGTTCCGAATTGTTTTAGCCCGTGTTTGCGCTTTTGGTAACTTTTAGTTAGCTTTGGTTAGCCGTTTAATTATCTTTCGGTTAGTCTCAGTTAGATCCCATTTATTTTACTCATTTGAACCGACTCCGATACGTTATAATTAAATTTAATGTTTTTCGTTGCTTTTTGTTAGTCGCCAAAGTTCTGCTCGTTTTGGTTAGTTTTAACTTACTTTAATTTTTGTAACCTATTCCGATACGTTTTAGTGTTTTTGGTTACTTTTGATTAGTTTTGGTTAGTCATTCAATCAGCTTTCTGTTAGTTTTAGTTGGTCTTTTACTTATTTTAGAATTTGAACATGTTCCAATACGTTACGAGTATAATTAATTTTAATGTTTTTGGTTAATTTTAGTAAGTCGCCGAAATTCGGCTAATTTAAGTGAGTTTCAACTTACTTTAATATTTTTAATCTGTTTTGATTTGTTTTCGCTTTTTTGGTTACTTTCGGTTAGTTTTGTTTAGTCGTTCAATCAACTTTCGGTTAATTTCAGTTAGTTTCAATTTATTATAGTTATTTGAACCGGTTCCATTACGTTATTACCAATTTTACTGTTTTTGGTTAGTTTAGGTTAGTCGCCAAACTTCGGTTAATTTGGGTTAATTTTATTTTACTCCAATATTTTTAATCTTTTACGATACGTTTTAGCGGGTTTCGGTGCTTTTAGTTACTTTTGGTTAGTCATTCAATCAGCTTTCGGATACTTTCAGTTAGCTCCAATTTATTTTACTCATTTGAAGCGGTTCCGATATATTATTTAATGTTTTTGGTTAAATTATGTCAGTCGCCATTAGGTTAATTTGGGTTAGTTTCAACTAACTTTAATATTTTTAATCTGTTCCGATAGGTTTAAACCCTTAGTGGTTTTGGTTACTTTGGCTAGTTTTGATTAGTCGTGCAATCAACTATCTGTTAATTACAGTTAGTTTTAATTTATATTAGTCATTTGAACCGGTTCCGATACTTTATAACCAATTTTAATGTTTTTGTAAGTCGACAAAATTCGGTTACTTTGGGTTAGTTTCAACTTACTTTAATATTTTTAATCTGTTCCGATACGTTTTAGCCCTTTTTGGTGCTTTTAGTTACTTTTGGTTAGTTTTTCAATCAACTTTCGGTTACTTTCAGTTAGGTCCAATTTATTTTATTCATTTGAATCGGTTCCGATACGTTATAATCAAATTTTATGTTTTTGGTTAGTTTTGGTTAGTTTTAACTTAATTTAATTTTTGTAACCTGTACCAGTACGTTGCAGCCCATATTGGTTACTTTTGGCGAGTTTTGATTAGTCATTCAATCAGCTTTCGGTTAGTTTCAGTTAGTTCCAATTTATTTTAGTCATTTTATTCGATTCCGATACCTTATAAATCAAATTTAAGGTTAAGTAAATAAACTAACACGATCTCTCACCCGTATGATGTCATGTGTCAAACGTAGCACGCACTTTTCACGATTTGAGGCCCTATACCTACTAGGATAATAGAAACATTTTCAATGTTAAAATATAAGAGTTGCTTTAAAAACACAAAAGGTCATGTGAAAAATTCGCCATTATTAAAACATAAACGGATTTTTGCTCACGCTAGTGGTGACGTACTTGTTTTCTTTTCTCACTATTGCCTTTATCCAAATTTAGGTAAATAACAGAATTTTAATAAAGACATATTTGTTAAGCCGATTATACGTGTATTGAAAAACTGCATATTATTAAAAAATTATTATAAATCTTACCTGATAGGGTCTTTGGGGCATCTAAAAAATGATAATCCTTCACTCACTTTTATAATGCAATTATCCGGACATCAATATCTCGCCATTGTAGCGATCTTAATAATTATTTAATTCAACACGACTCAACAGTACAGAATATCAAGGCGTTTGCACACTGACCGTAAATTCTTCCTCGTAGTGTAGCCACCGTGGGCCGCGAACGAGATTAATCCGGATTCGCTTCGAAGCTAAAAACTGTCTCGAGTGAACCTACCGTATATACTTATTCATATCGTGCTTATACTAACTAGATAGTCTTATTTGAGTAAAAAACAATATTTCGTGCAAACTTGCCGAAAAATATTTTTGCACCTGGGCCCACATCAACAATATTAAATGCGCATATTTCAAAAACTAATTACTCGGTTTAAATAGAAATTCCTGTGTTTTAAAGGAAATCAAAAGACCCTCAAAACGAGATGCCATCACATGCTATATGTTCCCTATCTGAGTATTGGGGGCAAATTACCTCTTAAAAGAGGTTCGCCTTGGAAAAAATCGAAAGGCGCTTTTTGCAAATAAAATCAACTGGTACGACGAAAATTTAAGAAATTTCAATGTTTATTTTACCCATAGTGATTTTAACCGCAAATATCTCAAACACTAGTTGGCAGATTATCAAAATAACTTGAGCCCTGTAAAGGCAACCTGAAGACTTTTCAAGCAAGGTACCACACGATCCATGTTCCCTATTTACATTTTGGGGGTGACAATCACCCCTTGAAGAGGGTGTTTTCTACAAATATTTCAATGTGTCCGAAAGGTGTCCTCTTTGATTTATTTGAATACAAAATCGACGCGTTCGAGGTTGTTCTTTGAAATCAGACTCTAAATACCTACCTCAAAACTTAAAAGACCTCTGTTTCGATGTTTGTGAAACACACTGTATTTAACGTAACTTAACCCAATACAACTATCAATACTAACCAACTAAATAATATTACAATAAGTAGGGGTAAGGTTAGGAATCTTTAGACTTACGCAATATCAGATTTAAGTAAAAACGGATCACTAATTTTAATTATTTTTGTCGTTTCGCGCTAGATCGTCAATTTGACCCACTGTGGCGACCGGTGACAAAAATGTTAATTCTACGTGACACTACACATAACAAACTTACTTAGTTAGAATTTTAATGTAACCTTATTTAATAATTACGCGATTTCCTTCCATTCTGTAGCTAATACCTCGTTCGAAAATTTTAAAAGAAATAATTTCATTCTCATGAGATTTGCCTATCGATGAAAATAATTATTTTTGCTAAACTAAAAGATAATTCACATAATGGAAACAATGGTTTTGGTAGTCGGTGTTATGCTTTGTATTTATTTGCTCTCTTTTCTCTTGAAAAAGTACTAGTTGTCATCAAATCCGAAATAATTATTATTTATTTCAGTGTGCCATTCAGACCTGGTATCTAAATATAGACTGGCAAATACATCTTATTGCTCCAATATTCTTATTGTTTTTACCCAAATACCCAAATATCGGATTGGCCATTATGTTGTGTGCAATGATCGGTTCAATGTTAGCAGGATATTTTATTACATGGTCCAGGGAGTTGCAGTCATTACCAACAGATTTGTATAGGTAAGATATTTAAATAAAAATTTTAATAACAGTGCCTAATGGATATACTGTTTAGCGTTAGGCCTTAAAAACTAAAGTAAGCAGTAATTTGAGGAAGCAATTTCCGTTCTATAGACTGGAGAGCTAAATATGTGGGGAAAGTAAAGATGATAATAATTCATAAGGAGAAATAACGCTCGTATCATTCTCAAAGTGTCAATTTCTTAGATACACTGGACCGCAGAATTAACCTGACAAACCAATTTTTGTTCAAATTCAATCTTACATATCTTTTTAAGTTTTGCATCATTTTCGTAATTCCATGTTGGCCTAAATTTCTGAACACCCTGTGAAAAATTTTACAACTGAATTGTGTATTTTTGTTCAAGATTTTCAAACGTTATTTTTTTCAAAAAAAAAAATTTTGATACATATCAAGTAGTATTCTGAAACAAAATTTAAACTATCCAATTTATAACCACCATAAAATTTTACATTAGCAACACTGGCATCACAAATTCCTATAAAAATTCAACAGTCGTTTGCAAAGATGCAACCGGGGGGACATTGAAAGTGATGAATAAAAGCGCAAAAATATGATTTGTGTAGTAATTCAAATAGTTTTTAAAAGCAAAGGTTGTAATTGTAAAAATACAAACACGAGCGTTTATAATTATATATAATTAAAGAAATGCATTTTTAACATTAATATTAAACATTATCATAATTAAAAGCAAAACAGAAAAAGGTGCGGATATGAAGACCTAAAAAATTACCCTATAGATAGGAAAGTCTATTAATATATAATGACTGTAATATTTTAAACCTCTTCTGATTTGTTTTAGTCCGTTTCGGTTAGTTTTATTTAGCCGTTCAATCAACTTTCGGTTAGTTCCAATATATTTTAGTCATTTGAACCGACCCCGATCAGTCAGTATCAGTATCAGTATCAGAAAGGGTGGCCCCTAGCGGGCCTTGCACTTAGGCCACCAATTGGGCCCGTTGTGCCCCCAGCCCGCATTAGAGAACCTCCAGGATGCCGGTCCTCCTTAAGAAAGCCCCCATCTCCTTCAGACTAACACGACGCACTGAATCTGGCTCGATCGACGTCACGCCAAAGATTCTGTATCTTGCCCAAGCGAAAGCGGGGCATTCCGTAAATAGATGGTATGGGGTCTCGTCGTCCTCCATGCACCATCTACACTCCCCCTCCTCTGCAATTCTCAGCAGGGTCAGGTGCCGTCTAAGCCTACAGTGCCCTGTGTAGAATCATACCAAGGTCCTTCACTCGTTCCTAGGTAGGCACAACAGCCCCCTGGCGAGACTCTTCGCAGGCTCATGTATCATGAGCCTGGTCTGTCTCATCCCCGGAGCCGTCCGCCATACCTCCTCCGCTGGACCCTCCATCCAGGCCTCCAAGGCTCTTTCGCGAACACACTGAGCGATCCCCACACAGGGATCAGGCCCCAAGTGTCTGCGTGCGGAGCCTTCTCTGGCTAAGGCATCGGCGGCCTCTTTTGCCCGTACACCCGAGTGTCCCGGTACCCAGACCAGCGTGACCTTTTTAACCTTTGTAAGTTGAATCAGCCAGCTTCTACACTCCCTTACCAACAGAGGGCGCGTGCGGACCGACTTCAGCGCCATGAGTGCGGCCTTGCTGTCGGAGCAGAAGAAAATCCTCCCGTCAACGACATTGAGCCTTAACGACCGCTTGGAAAACCGTAGTGTGCTCGCCCAGTGAGCCAGATAGCTCCCGCCCCAGGGCCACACAGTACGCACCAGCTCCGGACAGTGTTCTCATTCTGGACCCATCTGTGAACCAGCCCCTCCCAGGTTCCCGTCCTTCCCTCCGTGCAATCCTCCTTTGTAGGGAAGAGGAAGTTCAACCCCTCGGGAAAGCCTATCTCAGGAACCATCGCGTCACCTGGCATCCCCAGAATGGCTAGGTCCCCAGACAAGCCCCGCCATAGACCACAATGGCACTGGCAGGAGCCGTTGTCACTCCACATCCCCGCATCAGCCAATCTCATAGCCGCTCTGGCTGCCTCGTGCTTCACCCGGTCCGCCAACGGGGGTAACCCCACCAGCACCTCCAGGGCCCTCGCGGGCGCCGTCCTCATAGCCCCGGTGATGCAAAGGCATGCAAGTCGCTGTAATTTGTCCAGTACTAGTCTGGACGCCATTTTCATCGATCCTGGCCACCAAACAACCGATCCGTGCATGAGCATCGGAGCGATCATCGTCCTATAAATCCATAACATAGTTTTCGGCCCAAGTCCCCAGGTCCCTCCCAGCGCCCTGCGGCAAGCCCATAATGATAGGGCACTGAGCGCCGCCGCGGTCTTGAGCCGAATGTATTTCTGAAAGGTCAGTTTGGAGTCCAACCAGACACCCAGGTACTTGACGCATTTCTTAGCCACAAGGGGGGTCCCATCCAACGTGATGTTGGGAGAGACCTCCAGCTTCCTTTTCCTGGTGAAGATGACCATCTCTACCTTGTTGGGATTCGCTCTGAGTTCGTTATCCCTACACCACTGTGAGAACCTTGTCAGTGCTTCCTCCAGAAGCCTCTGCAATATTCCCACCTCAGTACCTTGTGTCATAATCACAACATCGTCTGCATAGGCCTGTACATAGACCCCATGCTCTGCTCTCAGTAGGCTCTCGTCCACCACTAGACACCACAGAAAGGGGGACAAAACCCCCGCTCAGGACATCCCCGCGATGACTCAACCCCAACCACCTCTACTTCCAGCCTAGCCTCGACCCTCCGCCCGGTGAGCATGGAGCGGATCCAGCTCGTTATGACCGGACCCACCCCTGTTCGCTCCACCGATCGGCAGTTTGAACCCACGGCTGTGTTATTGAAGGCTCTTTCAATATCCGCAAACACGCACACCGATAACCCGTCCGCCCCCCAGCCCCTCCTCCAACCTGGATGCCAGGTGGTGAAGAGCCGAGTCCACCGACCTGCCTGTTCGATATGCGTGCTGTTCGGAACTCAGAGGGGCCCTTAGAGCTACCCACTCTTTGAGGTATCGGTCCACCAGCCTCTGTAGTGTCTTCATCAAGAAGCTGGTGAGACAAATGGGTCGATACGATTTCGTATCGGTGTAGTCGTTCCTTCCCGCCTTGGGAATGAACACCACTCTGCTGTGCCTCCAGGGCTCCGGCACATACCCGTGTGCGATGGAGGCCCTGAAAAGGTCCATCAGCGGCGTGCTGAGGAGTCCTCCGTCTCGCTGCAACAGCGCCGGGAAGACTCCATACTCACCTGCCGCCTTAAACGGGGCGAAGGTCTCGATCGCCCACCTTAGCCTATTGTAGGTGACCATCTTTCTGGCAGTGCCGTAGTCAGCTCTAATGCTGAACCCGGCCCCGCCCTCACCTTCCCCGTCCATACCTGTTGAGCCTGGGAAGTGTGTGGTCAGAAACTGGTGCAGAGTATCCGCCGGTGACGACGTATAGCCGCCGCCTGGCTTACGGACACTGCCCAATTTGACGAGTGGATCCCTTGACAGCACCTTGCAGAGCCTAGCAGCGGCCGGCGCTTGAGATACCTCTCCACAGTAGGCTCTCCAGGCACTCCTTCGCGACCCTCTCAGCTCTCTTTTGTACTGCCCCCGGGCCTCTTTATATAGGTCCCAGTCAGTATCTACACCGCTGTGTCTAGCCCTCTTGACGAGCCTTCTCAGCTACTTCCTAAGGTTCTCCAGGGTGGAATTTCACCAAGGAGTTTTCCCTTTACAGTGACGCTTAGTCACGGGGCAGCTGCTTGCGAAAGCCCCGGCCATCGATGATCCTATCCATCTTGCGGCGTCATCCAGCTCATCGGCGGCCCGGTACTTCCTCGGCATGTCCCTTATACGCCAGCCTAGCTCCTCCCTATCCCAGTTGGTTGCTCTGAGGAAGGGCCCAGTTCTATAGTGATGTATCTGTGGTCCAACATCGAGTCCTCCACAGACACACCCCATTTCGTAATAACCGGGAACAAATCCCTGGTGCACAGAGTCAAGTCTATGACCGCCGAGCTTCGTCCCGTAGTAAAGAAAGTAGGCTCACTCCCTCTGTTGGCCACCTGCAGCCCCACAGATGCAATGAATTCCAACAATTCTTCCCCTCTCCGATTGGATCCAACACTGCCCCACACTATGTGATGCGCGTTGCTATCACATCCAATCAGGAGTGGGATATCTACCTCCTCGTAGTAGGTACCCAGATTCCTGATTCCCTCCGGCGGACAAGGTTGATCGGCTGGGAAGTACGCTGACGCTAGTACCACCCTCTGTACACCTACCCTTGTAGGTATCTTGACCAGGATAGGGACCAGGTCCCTGGTAGCCTTATCCCTTAGGAAAAAGGCCTCCAGTCCGACTGTCAATATACCTGCTCTGGGGTCCCCCATAGTCGGATCCGGTGTATACAATACAGATCCCGCCACGGACAGCCCCTTTACCCTGGATTTGACAATCCAAGGTTCCTGAATAAGTACAATTGCTGTACCCTCCTCTACTATCTTCCTGCATAGGTGGGCCGTAGCAGCCCTACTATGCTACAGATTTATCTGTAGAATGGACATGGTCAACGCCCACCCTTCATTCGTACTGAAGAGCGCCCCTCAGTCTGAGTCAGACTGACGGAGCTCTTCCTCTGTGGCACCTACGGAGCCTTCCATTGACGGCGTGCCAGGTTGAGTCTGCGCCGAGGACGAGCTCTCTGTCAGTCCAGCCGCCAGGAGCTTCTTCCTCTTCGCCTTCTTTTTCTGAGCCCCGCTTCTGTTTTTGGAGCGGGACCCTATTCCACTGGCTGAGGGCCCAGCCGTGGCCGAGCCCGAGCCCATGCCACCTTCGCTGCTAGCAGGGGTAGCGGTCGGTCCCCTTGAAGAGCCCGGTTGCTTCCCCGCCTCACAGGGGGGAATTTCTTTAGATAGGGTACCCTTTTCGGATCCCCCATCTTCTTTTTGTTTTTTGTTTAGTTCTGAGTCCATAATAGATCCCACGAGTATGGGGAAAATAAAAAGTCACCAGCCAAGGAGCCCCCACTTGGCCAGAAGGCATGGATAAAACGGGATGTGCCCGGTGCCCCGAGTTTTGTCGGCTATCGGCTGAATACACCCTCAGCCATCCATCCCTTCGGCGCCGACAGAAACCTTGGGATTGGGGGGGTGTTTATGGTGGTCCCCATCCACTTGGCCCAGGCGATTAAGCCAAGGCCCCCGTGCCCCCCAGCCCGCTACCTCGTCAAGGGTCATTGCGAGCCAGGCGGTTTACGGCATATGTCGTGAGGTGGTCCGCGGCCGGGTGTTCGGGCGGCATGTTATATGATTTATAACCCTCAGCCGCCGTTATTCCCCGGCAGGCCAGGTGCGCCTGATGGCACTCCTGGCCCCCTCCCAGCCGCCGCCTGGAAACGCTCTCAGTAGGCACTCAACCCCTGAGCTTGCTACGTTATAATCAAATTTAATGTTTGTGGTTACTTTTGGTTAGTCGCTAAAACTGGATGCGTTTTGGTTATAGCTTTAACTTATTTTAATTTTTGTAACCTATTCCGATATGTTTTAGACCGTTTTGGTGCTTTTGGTTAATTTCGATTAGCTTTGGTTAGTCATTGAATCAGCTTTCTGTTAGGTTTAGTTAGTTTTAATTCATTGTCATTTGACCCAGTCCCAATACGTTATAACCAATTTTAATGTTTTTGGTTAATTTAAGTTAGTAGCCAAAATTCGGTTAATTTACTTAGTTTCAAGTTACTCTAATATTTTTAATCTGCTTTGATATGTTTTAGCTCTTTTTGGTTACTTTTGGTTAGTCGTTCAATCAAGTTTCGGTTAATTTCAGTTAGTTTTAGTTTACTTTAGTCATTTGAACCGGTTCTGATACGTTATGAATTTATGAATTACCAATTTTAGTGTTTTTGGTTAGTTTTATTTAGTCGACAAATTTCAGTTAATTTGGGTTAGTTTTAACTTACTTCAATATTATAAATCTATTCCGATACGTTTTAGCCCGTTTTGATGATTTTAGTTACTTTTGGTTAGTTTTGGTTAGTCATTCAATCAACTTTCGGTTGCCTTTAGTTAGATCCAATTTATTTTAGTAATTTGAACCGGTTCCGATACGTTATAAACAATTTAAATGTTTTTGGTTAACTTTAGTTAGTCGGTTAATTTAGGTTAGATTCAACTTACTTTAATATTTTTAATCTGTTCCGATACGTTTTAGCTTTTTTTGTGCTTTTGGTTAGTTTTGGTTAGTCGTTCAATTAACTTTCGGTTAAATTCAGGTAGTTTTAATTTATTTTTTTTACTACTAACATGATAAATCACCATTATTTACTCCATTCCTCAAATGAGAAGTAACACTTCTCATCCTAGGTAAATAATAATATTTAAAAAAACCTAGGTCAATAATGAAACGGAAAATGTCATTTAAGTTTCAACTTGTTATTTGACAACTAGTTGCCATTTCGGATTATTTGAAAAATGAGTAGGAAATGATTAATTTCAAAATCTAATCAATTCAAATAATGATAAGGATTGTATCAGTGCTTTTAGTAAAAAAATTATATACAGTATGACTCACTTTTCATGACTCCCCATAGTATTCTTATTAATAATGCGATTTTGTCAAAATTTAGATGGAAAGAAGGTACTTTGTATGTATGGAGCTGTCAGGAGATTATGTTACGATATCTGTCAGTTAGACAACTGAACTTCCAGGCTACCTGATATTTCGAACTATTTGAAAAATAAGTAGAAAATGACTAATATAGAAATCAAATCGAATCAAATATGGTAATATATCAGTGTTAGTAGTAAAAAAAATCTATATATACTTAGGTTACTTCTCAACCTAGGTATATAATATACTATTAGGCATTTGAGCCGGTTCCCATAGGTACGTTATAACCAATTTTAAGGTTTATTGTTAGTTTTGGTTAGTCGCCAAAATTCTGTTAAGTTGGCTTAGTTTCAACTTGATTTGATATACTTAATCTGTTCCGATACGTTTTAGGCCATTTTGATGATTTTAGTTATCTACTTTTGGTTAGTCATTCAATCAACTTTCGGTTACTTTCAGTTAAGTCCAAGTTATTTTAGTCATTTGAACCGTTATAATAAATTTAAATGTTTTGGGTTCATTTTAGCTAATCGCTAGAATTCGGTTAATCTGGGTTAGTTTCTACTTACTTTAATACTTTTAATCTGTTTCGACACGTTTTAGCCCCTTTCAATGCTTTTGGAAACTTTTGGTTAGTTTGGGTTAGTCGTTCAATCCACTTTCGGTTAATTTCAGATAGTTTTAATTTTTGCTAGTTATTTGGACCGGTTCCGATACGTTATAACCCATTTTAATGTTTTTGGTTAGTTTTGATTAGTCGCCGAAATTCGGTTAACTTGGGTTAGTTTTAACTTACTTTAATATTTTTAATCTGTTCCGACACGTTTTAGCCCGTTTTGGAGCTTTTAGTTACTTTTGATTAGTCATT
>JAEQML010066187.1:0-20221 GCA_016904865.1 Pissodes strobi
GTCTAGAATTTGATGTAGAATCTAAATGTGCAATAATATGCAGGGCATTCCATTAAAAAAAGTCAATAAACGAATGCCAGGTTTTTATGGAGCACCCTGTATAATTGAAAATATTTTACGATATGCGAGACGACATATCCTACAATTTTTGTATTTAACATTTTTTTTATCTCTGTAAATAGGGAGATACGGGACAGTCACACTAATGGACCACCATGTAGGTATTTTCCCCTTTATTATTATTATTCCTTGAAAATAGTCATTATTTATCTATAGGTAATAATTATTGATGTAGATACCTTTTTCCAAATATATAGGCTCGTAACCTGCCCGTGTTTAGAAGACCTTTTTATATTTTATGTTATAGTCTTTACGAAGTTAATTGAAACAGTTGGGGCTCTTAATAATTTCTAATTATTTTGTGTAGGCGCTCGCCGGCAACTGAGAACAGACTATGCCGACATTAAATTAAGAGTCCCAACTTTTTCAATTGACTTCGTAAAGACGATACCTACGTCTAGACTAGGTAGAAGCGAGTCTATTGTTGATCTTATCCTTCGTATTTTTGAATCCTACAGAAATATTTGTTTTATCATTCAAATTTTGAATCTCGAGTGTGCGGGTCGTTCTGTAACTTGTGATTTATTGTGTTTTGGTTCTATCAGTGCTTTGTTTTATTGTTTTTGTATCAATATGGGGAAAAAAACGACGTGATTCCAAAAACAGTAGTATTTGTCAAAAAATGTTGATCGCTAGAAGATCAAGAGAACAAAAGAAGTCAGCAAAAATATTGACAGTTGAAAATCGGCCATTTACCAAGTTTGACAGCCTGTAAACTCTAAACGGCTAAGGATAGAGCAAAATGGTTTGTACTTTCCTATCTTGGTTTTTCATAAGCTATTGTTTGACACTAACTTTTTATTTAACCACAGGTAGTAAATTTAACCTCTGGGTAAATAAATACAAAGTTAGCGTTAAACGATAGCTTATGAAAAATCGAGATAGAAAGGTGCAAACCATTTTGCTCTATTTTTACCCGTTTAGATTGTACAGGATATTCAACGAGGACTAGACAAGGCTAATTTTTGACTTTCCCTGTACTTTAAAAAAAAAACTGAAATAGCCATCTTATGTAATTTTTTCCCGCGAATTCGGATATGTTCACCAAAAAACAATTGAACATCAAATAAAAGTGCTAGGGGTCACTTTGATATATTTTTAAAGGGATGCCATGTATATTATTGCATATTTGGATTGTACGAAAAAGCCTAGACATATCTCATGAATAATGTCCTATACCTATCTCTAACGATTTTTGAAATATTGACAGTTGAAAATCGACCATTTACCAAGTTTGACAGCTTGTAAAATCTAAAGGGCTATAGATAGAACAAAACGGTTTGCACTTTCCGATAATGGTTTTTCACAAGCTATCGTATGACACTAACTTTAGATTTAACCAGATGTCAAAAAATCCCGGATAAATTTAACCTCTGGTTAAATAAAAAGTTAGTGTTATACGAGAGCTTATGAAAAACCAATACAGGAAAGTGCAAACCGTTTTGTTCTATCTATAGCCGTTTAGATTTTATAAGCTGTCAAACTTGGTAATTGGTCTATTTTCAACTGTCAATATTTCAAAAACCGTTAGAGATAGGTATAAGACATTATTCATGAAATATGTCTAGACTTTTTCGCACAATCCAAATATGCAAGAATATACATGGCATCCCATTTAAAAATATATCAAAGTGACCTTTAGTTCAATTGGTTTTTGCTGAACATATCCGAATTCGCGGGAGAAAATGACATAAGATGGCTATTTCGGTTTTTTTTTTTATAAAATTACAGGGAAAGTAAAAAAATCGCCTTGTCTAGTCCTCGTTGGATACCCTGTACAGCCTGTCAAACATGGTAGTTGGCCGATTTTCAACTGTCAATATTTCGAAAAACTTGGGGATAGATATAGGGCATTATTCACGAAATGTGTCTAGAATTTCATGCAGAATCTAAATGTGCAATAATATACATTCCATTAAAAAAAAACTCAAAAAACGAACGACAGGATTTTATAAAGCACCCTGTATAATTGAAAATATTTTCACAATATTTACCACAACATATCTTACAATTTTTGTATTTAACATTTTTTTTATCTCTGTACGGGTCTTTGTTACACTAATGCGCCACCTATATCTGTGGAAAGTTTGAGAAGTGGCTACAATATCATTTAGAACAGTCTACAAAATAAATAATAATCCCAAATATTATATTTCTGAAAACTGGTTTCGTCCAGCGAGCGATCGCCCAACCGGCTCAAGGTCAGGTTGTAAACAACAGACACACACCACGTGGCCTCGCGCCGATGCCAGCTTTTAACAGAAGAAATAATTCTAAATAAATTCATGTGTTTGAGCGACAAGGGGGCGTGTCGAATCAGCGATTTTGTCTCAAAATCTTTATTCCAGGATTATGGACAAACTATTTGATCGAAAATTTTTTTTCTTTTATCAATATGTCTAGATTATGATCCACTAGGGTCGTACAGACTTATTTTTTCTGTTATTTTTTTCTCCTAATATATTAAAAGCTAAAATTAAGAAATTAAATTTTTTATCACTATACTGCCCTAGATTCAGTAATTCTAAGCGAGTTTTATACTTGGCTAATTTTCTTTATTATGCATATTAACGAAGAAAATCGGGAACAAAAAAAATACTGCTGATGAATCCCCGGAACTTTATAACTTGATCCGTTTCTAAGTTAGATAATTAGGTTATCACTATTTTTTACTATTGTTCATTCTGATATTTGTAGATGGATAAGCTATATTTGTGTATTTTCTTTATTCAAATTTATTAGATGTTAGTATTAGAATGGTATCTGTAATTGGTCTTTTGGCTGTTGATGCTGTTATTATGAATAAATAAATAAATAAAAAATACCACAAATCCGCAGACATTTCTGTACATTTTCCGCTAATAGCACATATCATCCTTTTCACTACCACTCCCTAATACCGCTGTACTATGTTGTGCAATCGTGCAATTATGACTTTAATCTTGTGTTTTATGTAATTGTTTATGACATTTATTTGTACTCTTTTATTTATTTTATTTTATTTTTGCTTGTTATTTGTTAACTCTTTGAATTTTTATAATGTGTACTGTTATGTTATTTTTAAGTTCTTTTATGTTTTATGCTTTTATATTTTCCTGCTTTGTAATTGGGAAGTTCTCCTGTTAGGCAGTGTAGTAATAAATAATGGTATGGGCATGTTTTTCATACTACCGAGTAGGACCTATATTTTGGATTAAAAACATAATGACTCTCAGTATTTATGTTGACATTTTACAGGACTTTATGCTGCCCTATGCAGAATATGAAATTCCACATAAATTGATTTTTATGCATGACAAAAAAATTAATATTCTAAATTGGCCAGCTCAAAGCCCGGACCTTAACCCTCTAGAGAATCTCTGGGTCGATATTAAAAATGCTGTAGCATGTGAGGAACCTAAGAATCAGGACTAGCTTTGGGCGGTAACCAGAGATTCTTTGAATAGCATTCCAGTTTCCAGGTGTCAAGATTTGGTTAACTCTATGCCGCGATGTTGTGAAGCTGTCTTAGCCAATAAAGGGTTTACAATTAAGTATTAAGTTGACTTTTGGTCATAAAAGATAAATATTGTAAATTAATCATACTGTTTTCTTTAATCAGTGATTTTAGTAAAATACTGCTATTATTTTGTCCATTTTAGTTTTTGGAATTATTTCGTTTTTCTTTGATTTTTAAGAATAAACTTAATTAGCCTTACATTGTATTGACGCACCAAAGATACTATTTTTATGTTTTAGTTGATCTATTAAAAAACTCAATAAAAATATTATGTTCATGAAAATTTCGTAAGCAGTGCTATTGTTTTGACCTCGGTTTTGACCATTTTGTAATAAGATTTAATAAGTATTTATTTTTTCAAAATACGCCATCAGTAAATTTGTACTTTACAGTTACAAAATCAGGAGTGTTGCTCATCTGGGTGTTGATCACAACGAGGATGATACTTTTGTTATTTGTATAAATCTTTGTTTTACTGTTCCTTCTAATTTTGAATTGGCCCAGATGTTGTCCTTAGGAAAGTTTACTAATCTAATTTTTGTGATAAAATGTGATTTTCGTAAATGTTCGGTGTTTAGTTTTAGGGGTATTATTGATTTTATATCTTCTTTTTCAAGTATGCCTAAGAGTAGTATAAGAACTATAACTGATTTTAAAATTAACTTTAGGTATCGCTATTCCGTCCATTCAATGTCACGTCTCCTAGCTTTTTATATTTAGTCTAATAGAGTGATGTCAAAGAATGTTGTAATGAGAGGTATGCATAATCAAACTGACAAGAGTTGGCAATTTGATAATTCCAATTCTAATGCTTGTTCAAATGACAGTCCTTTTTTAAGTCAGAGCAGGGAAAATCTGTGGCAGCCCTAGCTCAATCAACCTTAAATAATTTTAATTGCCAATCCCTTGTTTTGAATTGCCAATCTATTAGAAATAAAACTGGTGAACTTGAAGCTTATTTGGAAAGCATAGATTAATCCTGAGTTAATTTTCCTTACCGAGCATTGGCTTAGGGCTGATGAGCCAATTTTTATTTCAAACTATTCCCTAGTATCCATATTCTGTAGGTTAAATTGTAACAATGGAGGTACTATGATAATGTGTAGACAGGATCTTCAAGGTTTGTCTGATTTTAGAAATGTTGCTAAGTATAGTTTTATTTGTGAGGAACTAGATTTTGAAATTTGTATGGCTCATTCGACAAAGTTAAAGTTGTTTTTATTGTGTGCCTATCGATCACCTAATGCCGATATTAACGTATTTATTTCTAAACTCGAAACTATATTATCAAGTCTTCCTCCTCATGCTTCAGTGATACTGGCGGGTGATTTTAATATTAATTTTCTTGACAAGAACTCCAACTCTTGTAAATCTCTAGGTCATTTGTTACATTCATTGGGTATTACGGTGCACATTGACCAACCAACTAGAATAAGTAGCCACTCTACCACTCTTTTGGACTACTTCTGCACTAATTTCAATCCAGAAAATGTTCTATGTCTGGTGGAAGATGCAGCACTATCAGATCATTGTGCAGTTGTGTCAAAGTTTAACCTGGACGCTAGTTTTGAAAAGAGAGCAAAACACTTCAAGGGACGTTTACTAACAAGAAGTAATTTTTCCAGGTTTAGGCAGCTTTTAGACACGTATGATTGGGGTAGCTGTGGTGATGGATCTGTTTCACTCGGTTCATTTCATTGTCAGCTGCAGCAAATATGCGAGAGTACTTTTCCACTTGTAAATATAAAACCTAGGAAAAAAGTAAGCCTTGGTTAACTAAATGGATTAAAGTATCAGCCAGAAATATGAGGTGCCTACATTCTATGAAGGCCTTTTATATTCACAATGAATTTTTTCTATCCTACTTTTACAGATACCGCAGCATTTATCGAAGTACTATTAAACTTGCCAAACAAATGTTTTATAATAACCGCATGAATTTAGCTTCTAGTAAGCCAAAAGAAATATGGAAAATCGTAAATAATTTCAGAGGCACTGGTTCTTCACAATCATTGCAATCATGTTTAAAAGCCAATGATTTAAATGCCTATTACTGCTCGATTAGCGACAAACTTGCTAACAATCTTACAAAAGTTCCAGTGGATCCACTTCATTGGCTTAATGGAAGGGCCATTGTTGGGAGCTTTTACTTTCGTCCTGTTACTCCGGAGGAACTTATGAGTGTTGTTCAATCGATAAAAAATAAGAATTCATCTGGTTGGGATGACATTTCTGTAAAGGTGTTTTTAAATTTACCTCATTCTGTTTTTACCACCCTGGCTGAGGCCATTAACAACTCCTTTGAAGAAGGAAGTTTCCCATCGACATTAAAAAGAGCCTCTGTTATTCCTCTCTTCAAGGGAGGAGACAGGGTAGTCCCATCTCACTATAGGCCTATTTCTCTTTTGCCAACACTTACAAAGATAGTTGAAAAACTTATGAAAGATAGAATGCTACAGTTTCTTAAGGGCCATAATATTCGTTGTGCTTCGCAATTCGGCTTTCTAGAATCTAAAAATACTAGTGACGCTATTTTTCGAGTGCTTGAAGAGCTGTATCTTAGCCTTAATGAGGGGGATTGTGCTTCTGCGGTGTTTTGTGATATTTCTAAAGCCTTTGATTGTATCGATCATGGTATTTTACTTGGAAAGTTGGGTGTGTATGGCTTTAGAGGAAAATCTCTCCAGTGGTTCCAATCTTATCTTGAGGGAAGATCTCAGGCCGTTTATTTTCAGAACACCAAATCTAACTTGATGAATATTAAGTCCGGTGTTCCACAAGGTTATGTGTTAGGCCCTCTATTATTCTTGCTTTATGTCAATGACTTGTTTATAATTGCGCTCTTGATAATACTCAAACATGTGAGACACAAGTTGGAGAGATATTGACAGAAATATGCGGTCGACCGATGAATACTGCTAGGGTTTCTCTAGTGGGCAAAGCAAATAAAAATGGTCGTAAAGCCATAAAAGTAGTATTGAATAGCTGTCAGGATGTTCACTTCGTTCTAAAGAATAAAGCTAAATTCTGTACAGCAAAGGGCATGTATATCGAACCGGATCTAACACTTAAACAAAGGGAGGAGCTGTATAGTCTTAGGAATGAATTAGAACGCCGTAAAGGGGCAGGTGAAACAAACATCTATATTAAATATGTAAATGGATCTCCAACTATAGCTAAAAAAACGTGATGTAGCCTTGGTTCCGCCAAGTGTAGGACCAACCTCTTTCTACGGCTGTTATCAAAATGTCAGAGGCTTAAATAGCAAAACAGAGACATTTTTACGCTCCTTAGAAGCTTCAAACTACGATGCGATTGTTGTTGCTGAGACATGGTTGAACCCCAGTGTTTTTCACGCGGAACTTCTTCCAGATACGTTTAGTGCATACCGTTCGAATCGAAATTTTGAAATGACCAATAAAAGTCGTGGTGGCGGTGTCTTGATAGCGGTAAGCAAGAGGTTTATGTGTGAAAGTGTAGACTTGTCAATCTTTCGTCGTAACGTTTCACCTCTCATTGATATTGTTGGCTGTAAAATTACGTTTTATTTTCATGTGGTTCATATCTTTGCAGTGTATATTCCTCCTCAATAATTTTTTTGATCAATTCTCTCTATATCCCGACATATTTAATAGGAATGTAATTGTGTTGGGTGATTTCAATGTACCTGATTATGTAAATAATGGTAAAGATGCAAAATGTATAGCACTCAATAATTTTAATAATATATATAGTCTTAGACAATACAATACTGTACTTAATACGAGTGGCAGGCTGTTGGATCTTCTCTTAGCTAATTTACATTGTACTGCCTCTAGGTCTGAGTTATTGAAGACCCATATCACCCGTGTTTAGAATTTAGTTTTGATCTGCATACTGCTCATGCTGAGAACGTTAGACTCAATGAAAACATAGCTAAACAATATAATTTCCGTAAAGCGAATTTTATATTGATGTATGACCTTTTACTACGGGCTGATTGGACTTCAGTAATAAATATGGATATGTCAATCTTGCTTGTGATGAGCTATATACTTTACTGAATAGTATATTTGAGGAGGGTGCGGTCCCTTTAAAAGTAAACCGACGTCGTAGGTTTCCAAGTTATTACTCATCCGAGCTTATAAATTGTATATTTACTAAGGAAAATGCTTTTAAGAAATTCAAAAAAACTCATTCGGAGTTTCATCGGAATAATTATAATTGCCACCGACGTTTTGTAAAACACTTAATCCAACGTGACTACAATCTTTACGTTTCTAATACAGTGCAAAACATAACTGCAGATCCACAAAATTTTTGGGCTTTCATCAATAATAAAAAAAATCACTCATGAATCCCTGGATTAGTTAAGGATTCTGTTAGCACCAAATATAGTAATCCATTGGATATTGTCAATGCCTTCGCTGCGTACTTTCATAGTGTTTACGCGGACCCATCTCCTCTTATTGAAACAAATACTGTTGTTTCCAATATTGCTAACTTTGACATTTATGAGATTTCTCCAACTAACGTTATAAATGCTAGCAAGAAGCTAAAAAATAAAATGACATCGGGTACGGACGGGGTGCCAAGTTTTATAGTGAAGGACTCCACTGGGGCACTAGTTGATCCATTAGTCCATATTTTTAACTTAATTCTTAAAACAAAAGTTTTTCCTGACCTTTGGAAAACTTCCAAGATTTGTCCTGTTTTAAAAAAGGGTGATCCAGGATTGGTAAATAACTACAGACCAATTTCAATTCTCTGCAATTTTTCAAAGCTTTTCGAAATAATTTTATACACACTGATTTATGAACATGTCAGAGCTGTGATTTCGGAGGATCAGCACGGCTTTGTTAGTGGTAAATCTTGTACTTCTAATCTCGCTTGTCTGACAGAGTATGTTTGCAGATCTATTGATGATTTGAGTCAGGTTGATGTTATCTACACTGATTTCCAGAAAGCTTTCGATCGTATTGATCATCATGTTCTACTAAACAAGCTTAATAACTTTGGATTTTTTGATAAACTGATAGGTGTTTTCAGTTCCTACCTTCATCGGCGTATTCCTGAATTGTATTGTTGCAGTATGTTGAGTATGAGGGTTTTAAGTCATCCACTTTTATCGCGACTTCAGGCGTGCCCCAGGGTTCAAACCTGGGACCCCTTCTGTTTTTATTGTTTATTAATGACCTTTTGGACTCTATACAATGTCGTAAACTTGCTTACGCGGATGATTTGAAGCTTTTTCATAGTGTTAATAATGTTAATGACTGTATATTGCTTCAAAATAACCTAAATATATTAAATGATTGGCGCGTTCATAACAAACTTAATCTTAACATAACCAAATGTAATGTTATCAGCTTCCACAGACTAAGATCTCCCATCGTATACGATTACATTGTTAACCAAACTTACTTAAGTCGACTGGAGCGCGTAACTGATTTGGGTGTTGTGTTCGACCAAAAGCTTTCTTTCGTGCCGCATATTGAATTTGTTATCGCCTTCATTAAAAATGTACGGTTTTATAATAAGAAACGCCAGTAACTTTAATAATATGTCATGCCTAAAATTGTTATATTATAGTTTTGTTAGATCTAAGCTTGAGTATTGTTCAGTTGTTTGGAATCCTATTTACTCTTGTCACATAAACTCGCTTCAATTGGTGCAGCGCAGGTTTTTGAAATATTTAGCCTATAAAAGCGATGGCGTTTACCCGGAGAGAGGGTTTGATCATAAACATTTATTGTTGCGGTTTAATGAGCACTCTTTATTCTTAAGAAGGAAAATGCATCTGGTAAAATTCTTATTCAACTTACTACACAACAGAATTGACTGTTCTTATCTGTTGTCGCATATTTGTTTCTTTGTCCCTCGTCTTCAAACTAGATATGATCACACCTTCTTCCTTCAACCGCCTCGCACTAATATCTTACTGCAAGCACCCACGTTTGCTATGTGTCGAATTTTTAATGAAATCTCTAAATCCTGTGATATTAACAGCTCGCATGTTGGTCTTGTTCTTAATGAACTGATTAACTCCCACATCTGAGTTGTAATGTTACATTATTTGTGTGGTATCTTCCAGTTGTGCATGTTACTATCATGCTACTATTGTATTACTATTGTATTGTATCTTGTTTCATTTCACATTTCACTTTATTTAATTTTCATATTCACGATGTAATTGGGTTTTATACCTGTTTGGAATAAAGGCTTTATTATTATTATTATTATTATTATTATTACTTGCCTGGTGTACTGAGATACGGTTCTTGTACAGCATTTGCCGATGATACAACAGTCTTGTGGCATCATAAGGATCCTGTCACTTTGAAGCAAATGTTAGATGATGACCTTGGGAGTGTTAAACTTTGGTGTGATGCTAGTGCCTTGACATTTAATATTGCAAAGACAAGTATTTTAAATTTTAGAGGAAATATTGAGAACATTGCTATAGGAAACACTAAAATTGAACACTTGGATGAGTGTAAATTTTTGGGAGTTTGTATTGACAGCAGGTTGAAGTTTGAGTCTCACATAAGTAATCTCTGCTCTAAAATTTCTTCGGGTTGTTATGCTGTGAGAACTGTGAGAATTGAGATTGGTGCTATGGTTGCAAGAAGTGTATATTTTGCATTAGTTGAATCGCACCTAAGGTATGGGATTTGCTTCTGGGGCTCATGTTCAACAACGCTCTTTAATTCGCTTTTTATGCTGCAGAAAAGGGCAGTGCGTTGTATCTATAACCTGGCTACTAGAGACTCCTGTCACCCATATTTTGTCAGTGGTGGCATTTTGACACTAGCGTGTATTTTCATCATGGAAACGGTCTGCCTTATGTATAGGAAACATAGTACCACCATCTTTGCACCAAATACTAACCATACCCGAAGTTCTCACCACCTCAGTTTACCAATCCCTCATTCAGCTTTAACCTCGGCTTTAACTAAAAGGTCTGTCACTTACAATAGTGGAAAACTTTTTAATCATTTGCCACTCAGGATCAGGCAGCTTCAAAACTACAAAAGGTTTAGAGCTGGTGTTAAAAAGTTACTTGTGTCCCATGCATTTTATCAGGTTGATGATTACCTGAATTGTTCATTTTAGCATTTATTTTTATTTTTAGCCATACATAATTTTATTAAGCATTTTAAGTTATAGATTTTGGCAATTTTAATATGTTTCAATACCTACTTAAACCAATGTATTTTGACCTCCTACATGTTAGTATGTTCAAATTTTGTCTATATGTATATAAAATTTTTGACTCTATTGTATCGTTATATTTAGATCCGCTTTGTCAATAACCATATGGTTATGATAATAAAGCATATTTTGACTTTTCGACTCAGGATTTATTCTTTTTAACAAGTTCTTTTTTAATATCTATGTTTTTTATATATTCATTTGTTTTTGTTATTTTACTTTATTTTGTGTAATTGTATTTTTACTAGGTGATTTTATTACTACTTAAGTGTTTTATTCGAAATGTAATTATTATTATGCTTACTATTTTGTTTGATGATCTTTGTTTATTTGCTTTGTTTACAACACATGCTGTTAATAACAATAAAGCATATTTTGATTTGATTTGATTTTACAAGAACATATAAAGACAGCAAGAATGTAATTTGGCATATTCAGACAATACCGAGGACAATACAGTTTTGCACACTTTGACATAACCTCTTCTGGTACGTAATAATAGCCAGTAAAGAATAATACTTACACCAGCATCAAAATCTTGTTCTCTCTGCAGTTTCCTTAATTTCTGCAGCTCGTCTTCAACAATGACAGTAATATCATTCCAGTAATCTAAATTTTTGCCTCTTTCTAGTTCCTTATAGACTTTGATATCTTCCACTAGATCTTCTAAATCTTTTATCTGGAGCCCATTGAGGTATGTGTAGGGTTCGTGCATCTCAACTGCATCTACTTCTTCTTCTGCACTGATGTACTTTGCTAGAAGGTCAATTGGCTTAGCTCTACCATCCTAAAATAGAACAAAACTATCGTCATTTCAAACAAAACATTTATAGATATTCGAAAAATAAAGGAACACATCATTAACAATCTCTGGAAGTTTAGTTAGAATTTATGGAGCTTTTGATATTTTGTGAACAATAATTGTAAATCATTCACTATGATTCTAGATGGTAGTGGAGGCAATCAGGGCCTGTTTTACAATTAGGCCCGGGCCTAGGGCCCAATGACAAGTTGGGTCCAAATGTGCAACATAAAAACTACATAATTATAAGAATATTTTTTAAAATATACATTTCCTCGATAAAAAAAAAATCAGGTTACTGTTTCGTCATCTTTATAATCTGAATTCCAAAACAAAATTAATCTTTATTAAGCAAAAATAGCAACTCGCCAAAACGTAGGCTGATAAAAAAAAACATTTTATTAAAAATATGCCAGCACAAAATACAGACAAATAGAATAGAATAGAATAGAATAGAATATAGAATAGAATATATTTCATCAGTCTAAAGTTTTTTACATTCGTCAAACAAAAAATAGGGACAATTAAAATCACTCATTAAAACGTAGATAATAATACACAGATAGTAAACTTAAAACTTAAAGTCATTCACACTTACAGTACAGGTTAAAAATATTTTAAAATCATAGAACGCCTTATCCACTAGGTAATTTTTAATCACACTCTTAAATGCCCTGACTGGTAAGTTCCTAACTGTAGTTGGCAACGTGTTAAAGAAGGCCGGTGCGAAGTGCAGAGCCGCGTTCCAAGACCTGTTAAGTCTGAGGAACCCCACCCGCAAATCATCACGTGCTCTGGTATCATATTGATGCAATTCCCCAGCTGCGACAAATCTGTCCAGGTTGCTGCGAACATATATTAGTGATTCATAGATAAAGTGAGAGGGAAGGGTAAGTATGCGGTGGCACCGAAAGAAAGGCCGAGCATCATCACGATAACCAACCCGAGCCAAGACCCGAACTGCCCTCCTCTGCAACGCAAATACTCTCGCAGCGTCGGCAGAATGCCCCCAGACAAGCAGCCCATATACACAGGGTGAGTGCACCAGCGCATGATAAGCCACCAGACAGACCTCCATCCCAACTGTTCTTGTTAGGTTTCGCAATACGAAGATTCCAGAGGTGATTTTTTTTGATATAGTAGTTATGTGATTTTCGAACGTTAATTTGGGGTCCAAGGTGACCCCAAGAAATTTCACATGATTTGTGAAATCAATACTCCCATGTTGTCTCAGAGCAAAAACTACATTCTTTGTTTTATTCTGGTTGAGATTGAGATGGTTGGAAGCAAACCAGTCACCAATGCCCTCGGTACACCCGTTCATCTCCATCATAATACATTCGTAGGCCACAGAACTCGTAAGGAAGTTGGTGTCATCCGCGTACAGGGTAACCACAGCATGTGGCAGGGCCGAGGCCACATCATTGACATATACAAGGAATAACAAAGGGCCCAGAATGGACCCCTGGGGTACACCGTGCCTCACAACCCGCTCCACTGATGACGAAGTAAGTGGGTGTGCGAAACAATTTTGACAGTAAAAAAAAATTGGCACTTGCAAAGTTCAGCATTTTACAAAGTTAAACTAAACGGCGAAAAAATTAGTAGTTAGTGTATGGTCCCAAATCTGGCTGTGTTTACTCTTATGTATCCAAACTTTTTCCGAAGAAAAGTGTTAATGTTAACCTCAATGTATTTCTCTTATTTTAAATATTATTTTATTTTTACTAATTTATGCTTTGGCTCAATAATTTTTTTTAAATCTTATTTCGTGTTTCTTTTCTAGTTTTTTCAAATTCAAATTCAAATTCAAATTCTTTATTGGTGCTAGTACACATAATGTTTACACAAGTCAAACAGTATCTCTTTTTAAAAGAATGCGATACTTAAATCTATGCTACAATCTTAATTTTAACAAGAACAAGAGAAACAACCACAAATAGAAACATCTAATCAGTCTAAAAAGTTTAACAGTCATGTAAGACCTTAGACATACAAACAAATAAATAAATCTAAGGTACTTGGTACAGTTAAAAATATACATATATTTAGTTACAATAAAATATAAAATAGATTTTTTTTCTACATATAATGGCCATAATAAATGTAACTGATTTGAAACGTTTAATCTTTACCCGGATCGTACTTTGTTATTCGACCAACTGAGTGTGGAGTTGTAATACTCATCTAAGGAGTAGATAGCACTACCGATAAGCAGATCTTTGATTTTTCTCTTAAATAATGTGTTGCTTAGGCTAATTACCTGTTGTGGTAGTTTATTAAAAAGTTTAACAGCATGGTATCCTGGGCCATTCTGACATCTTTGCAATCTGTGATAGTTCGGTCTTAAACTGTTTTTATTTCTTGTGTTATGGTCGTGGATGTCAATAAAGCTGGTATACAAGTCAAGATTGTTTTTAACATAAACAAGCTTTTGCAAAATATACTCAGATGGTAATGTTAATATTCTGTGTTTTATAAAGGCTGGTTTGCACTCTTCTCGGTAACTTAAGCCTGCCACCACCCTAACAGCTCGCCTTTGCATGGCAAAAACATTTTGAGCACCACTGGCATGGCCCCAGACTAGCAGTGCGTAACTTAAGTGGGAGTGGAACAAAGAAAAATATGCTTGTTTTACAGCCTTCAACGAGACACACAGTGACAAGCTTCTCAAGAGAAAAACACTTTTACTCAATTTTTTTGTTGTTATTTCCGTATGGGCATCCCATAGGAGTTTTTGATCAAGAGTTACCCCCAAGAATTTTACATTATCTTCCATGGGATCAATCTTTTTGAGTGAAAATACATACTTCTGAGTCTTGGACTCGTTTAAAAAAAGTTTATTGGTTGAAAACCACTGCCCAGCCCTCGACTGTGCCTCACCCGACATGTCTATAGCTGTCTGTAAGTCTGTGTCTTGTACTTGCCCAGTTGTGTCGTCAGCAAAATTGAAATATAACTCATTTACAGCAATTTTTGGCAAATCGTTAATATAAATAAGAAACAAGATGGGGCCAATAATTGAGCCCTGCGGAACACCAGTGGTAACTTCTTGCTTGCTCGATGTTAAGTTGTTATAATTTACTGTTTGGAGGCGTTTTGTAAGGTATGATTTAATGAGAAGTATACTATCTTGTGAAAATTTATAGTATGGTAGTTTGTCAAGTAGAATGTCATGTGAAACACAGTCGAACGCCTTGCTCAGGTCACAAAATACAGACACTGTGTGTTGTGAGTTCTCAAAACCCTCCATGATATTCTCAACAAGTCTCAAAATTGCTAGGGTTGTGCTTTTACCCTCCCTAAATCCAAACTGACCAGGACTAAGAATGTTATTTTGTTCAAGGTAGCTTGAGATTTGTTTTGCTAGGCATTTTTCATATATTTTTGATAGAATAGGTAGTAAAGAAATAGGTCTGTAGTTGCTTGGGTCATTGGCATCCCCTTTTTTGTATATAGGTACAACTTTTGCAATCTTAAGACAGTCAGGAAAGATGTTCTCCCTAATACACAGATTAATCAATTTTGTCAGCGGTATAAGTAGTAGATTTTTTACCCCCTTTATTAATGTTATATCCAAATTGTATATATCTTTACTTGTTTTGTTCTTAAGCTGATCAATCACCTCCCTGACCTCGTTAAAAGACACTTCTTTAAAAAAGAAAGGATTATTATTCAATGTTGTGTTTTTTAAGTTTTCAATAGGATTTACATTTTCACTTTTTATTTGTTTTTGTAGATCTACTGCTACATTGCTAAAGTAGTTGTTAAAATCTTGTGCAGTTAAGTTAAGTGATTGATCTAATGGTCTTGAGGGCTTTTGACGATGTTCATTAATTACTTCCCACATGCTGGGTTAGATGAGTTTTTTATTTTTAATTCATTACATTGTATTTTTGATTCTTTAATTGCTTTTTGTACTCTTGACGATGTAGTTTTATATATTCTTTCAGTTCATTAGTTGGATGATGAGTACAAATATCATTTAAGTAATTTAAGTAGTCCCGTTTGTCTCTAAGGGTGTTATTAAACCAGGTAATGTTATAGGTTAGGTTTTTTTTTGTTTTATAGGTTTTTTTAGGGAATGACTTGTTAAAAGCGAACTCTACCAACTGCATGAGGGTTTCAAATTTTGTTTCAGCTGTTAGAAAAGGATCCTTTATAAAGCTAAAATCAGTTGCCGAAATTTCACTGTAGAAAGCATCCTTTCCCTCCCGTGTAATAGGCTGGCACAATTTATTTGTAAACTGGTCAGTGGCTTTTTGCATTGTGCAATTTAGAGTGATTAATTGACCATTGTGATCCGACTTACCAGGTTTTACTATGCTTGCATGGAAATCTTCTTCTGAGAAGTTTATAAAGACATTATCCAAACAATTCTGTTCTCTTGTTGGTTCAAAGACAGTTTGTGTTAGCCCATATGAATGAAGCATATCAGTAAGCTCCTTAGCGGTTTTTTCATTTGTGCAAAATTTTACATTGAAATCTCCTGCCAATATAATTTTTTGTTGTATCCCTATGAGAGTCAAAATCTGATCAAGAACATTAAGAAAGGTGTCAAAATCACCCGAGGTTGACCTGTATACTGATATTATTGTAATATTGTATTTACTAGATTTTACAGCACACACCTCAATGCACTTCTCCACGCTCAGTTGTTTAATGTCACTTAGTTCCGTAAAGTCCGTTCCCTGCTCTAACAAAATTAGTGAGCCCCCCTTAATATACACTGAACGACAAAAGGATGCTGCCACAATGAGATTTCCAATTTTTAGAATGTCTATTTCTCCTGAAGTTAGAAAATGTTCAGTAATACACATTACTTTAATGTTTTTATCACAGCTAAATGCATCCAGCTCATCTGTGATATCCCTTATCGATTGAGCATTGCAGTGGAGCACTTGAAAACTTGCTTTGCTTTTTTCTTGTATAGGTTTCAACATTTCTTCTGCACTATCTTTTAATTGGCCTGTGCTTGTAGGCTTCGTCTGGCATGCGTAAAATGGTTGATTATGACCCCCTCACCCCATATATCTGAGGTCATAATTTTTCCTGCATTCTTCTCCAATACCTCTATTTTAAATGAGCTTTTATAGTTGCTACTCTTGGTTTTCATTTTATGGCATTTGGTTTCTGTTTGTGTGGTGTTTATTATGTAGTTTTTTACATCTTCTTCTGTGACCGTGGGCGATAGGCCTGAGAGAAAGATGTAGGCTTTCCGTGGGGCTACTTGTGTAGGCTAAAGTTTTTACAGCCTCCAAGTATTGGCTTTTGCCTGTTGGTGGGTCCATTTTTTCTATTTAGGGCCCCCTGCCAGTCGTTTTCCCTATTTTCTGTTTGTCTGTTAGTAGCACCTTTTTTTCTACGTACGACCTCCTGCCAGTCGTTTTCGCTGTTGTTTGTCTGCGTAATATTATAGTTTTGGGCATTTTGGTTTGTGTTTTGTTCGTTTTTTCCGGAACTTTCTTCAGTTTTTGCTTTTCCATTTTTGTCAACTGTCAGCTGCCATGTTGAGTTTGGTGACCTACTCATAGAATCACTCTTGGTTGGGGAGTGGGTGCGTTCGTCACTGTTGGAACTGGTCTGCACGGCTTGTTTTTTCTCGGCCGTTATCAACAATTTTGGTGTTCCTTGATCCCTTGCTAACTTCAGTCCATCAGATGGAGCGGTGACGTCGTTTGTTTTTGGCGGGAAATCACGGAGCTTTCTAACCTCATTTTCCAGATTTTTGCCTCTTTCTTCTAGTTTTATGATGTTTTCCCTCATAAAACGTTTATTTTCGAGTAGTATTTCGTTCTTCTCCTCTAGAAGTTTAATTATCATACCATAGAGTTGCTTTTCGTGGCTCCAATGATCTTCTTCTGCGTAAGCAGGTACGTGGCGGCATTTGGCAGATTTTTGAGTCGCCGCTTGTATTAGGCATGCCGAGTGAAACATTTTTTGGCATTTTCCACACTCTATGAAGTTTTTTGTATCTTTTTTACAGTGAAAACACTTAACTATCACTTTTTCACTATTATTTTCGGTACTTTTTGTGGGCGTTACGATCTCCACGTCTTTATCGTCGGCCATTTTGAATGGTAAGTTTTTTATAAAATCTGTTATTTTTTATTAAAATGAATGCAAATTTATACTTAATTTAAATCTGAATAAAAAACTACATTATAATTAATATTTTCAAAAATCAAGTGGGAGCCGAAGTCATATTGGGGCCCGAAAATTTGCTAGGGCCTAGGGCCCAACTCCTTGGAAAATAGGCTCTGGAGGCAATGGCATTTTAGAAGTAGCAAATCTTTTTTCAGAATATTTTTCTAGCTTGTTTTCAGAACAGTAACGCACCAACACCACCTATGTAACTAATAGTGAAACACATATTGACTGACAGGGGATATCAGTTTCAGAAGTATTTAACGGAATTTGTCAGTCGCCTGATAAACTATCTACAGGCTCAGACCAAATACCAAACTATTTGTTGAAACACATTTGCACATAGAACATTCGGGCTTGTGCAGGTTTGCTCATAAGCCCTTGGAGCACAGGAATTTCCTTCGAAGTTTAAAGAATTTACCTTCCACAAGTCTGGCAATAAAAATAATATTAAAAACAACCATAGTGTATGTAATCAATCCAGTATCCCTACATTAATTGATTCTTTGATTTATAAACAGTTGTCTTGGTCATGCAGGCATGTAGCTTCAAGTCGGCAGCATGGTAAATCAACTGATACAAATCTTAGTCCAGCCTCTATATAGATTTCACCTCGGATTTCACCAAGGCGTTTGACAGGGTCGATCATAGGTTACTGCTGGCTAAACTCAGAGCTTTGGGTTTTAATGACCTTTTAGCGAAATAATTGTTGAAGAGTTATTTAGGACGTCCATATACATGGTCAAGTAGGTAATGGGATCTTCAAAAGTTTTATGACTATATCGAAAGCACCTCAGGGTTCGCATTGTTCTCCACTTCTTTTTAATTTGTCACAGTGGCAATTTCATTCAAACATTATCAATTTCATGTTTGCCCATGATTCGAAAATGTTTAAAGATGTAAAGGATACACACAGGATTTTTAAACAGAACAACCACATATTAGATGTATTGATGGGGCTTCAGGGTCTTGGAACTAGGAGCACTTCTGATTTTATTTATGTAGATCATCATCATTCACCCTTGGGTATAGAAATCAGATTAAAAAATTCAAAACAGATGTTTCTAGCGAGTAGTGATGACACCACTAACAATTTTAATTTTAGGAGAGTGATTATGGTACAATGTACCAGTTACTTCAAAATACTAACTATTTTTATGTGGATTTTCACAGGACTAACTATGGCTCTCATTCGCCCTTATTGAGGACTACACGATTCTTGAATCAATGCCCACAGTTGGATGTTTCCTTTAGGTCTCTTCCGTTAAGGAAAAATTTTAGCATACTGTAATTACTTCTTTAGCATTTGTGATTTGTAGGTACCAACTTAATGTTATTAACTTGCTGTTTTTTTAATGTATAATTTGTTATAAAATGTGGTATAGGTACCCTTGTATTTTTCAGATGAATAAAAGAAAATAGAGCCATCTTCAAAGTAAAAGAATTATTTAATTAGGTAGGTTAGTTTTGTTTAGCTACAGAAGGTAATCCAAACTAATACATGAAATGTATCTAGGTGATTACAATGGTTTTAATTTAAAGTTAATCTTACCTGGATCCTAATGTGACTTCTTAACCTAGCTTGCTCCAGATGGAACTGGTCTTCTTGTCTCTCCCATTCTTCAAACTGGGCTGCCTCCTTACTTCTCTGAAGTAAATGTGCTTCATCGTCCCTCCTCTGTCTTTCCAGTTCTCTCTCCAACCGCCTTTTCTTAACTTTTTCCAGTTCTCTTTTGTTTTCTTCTTGTTTAAATCGGTTTCGCGTCTCAAGCTCCTCGTGACTTGCATTAGTCAAACCTTCTTTTGCTAGCTTTTTGTTCCATACAAAGGTAGAGAGTAAGTTGCCATCTCCAAAGGGATTATCACTGTTGGTATAGTGAAGGTATTCATTGTCCCAGCCCATACGCTCTTTACGTTTGCGTTCCTTTTCTTCTTTCTTTTTGAGTCGCCTCAAACGCTTTTCTTCTGCTGTTTCTGTGGCTTTTAAGAGTTCCTTTTGTCTTGTGCGCTCCTCTAATGCTCTTAGTCTTTCTTTTTCAAGCTTCTGCAACAGTTTTACAGACTTGCCCGAGTCACTAGAAGAATCACTGTCATAATCATGTTTTTTGGTTTTCTTATGGTTTGGAGACCGCCTACTGCTCGATTTACTGCTATGACTTCGATCTCTGGGCATTTTGCAATAAATTTAAACGAAACGATACTTAACAATTCACAGCACCGATACCATAGATAAATAAATATATAAAAGGCCGAAATTGGATCATGGGGCGAACTTAACAATTCGCATTCATTCTCAACCATAAAAAAAAGGTTATATTCACAACATAGATAAATATACAAGGGGAAATTCACAACATAGATATCATATCTAGTTCCGAGGGTGCCGATATAAGACGGTCACAAGCAACAAGGATACTGCACACACAATTTTCAAATTTTGCGTGTAAAAAATACAAAAT
>JAEQML010066188.1:0-20218 GCA_016904865.1 Pissodes strobi
ATTTTGAAACAAAGTAGATAGACTTTGACATTTTATGTAGTTCTATATGTTATTCTAATATTTTATCAATTTTTTACAATATTTTTTAAAATGTTATAATTGCCAAATTTGAGTTAAACTAGTTTTGATTCCCTGACGAAGGTCACGATATAATGACCGAAAGCTTGGACGCAAAACAAATCAACTTTTAATAAACCTTATTGGCTGCAAGATCAAATCTTATTTACCCAACACGAGACAAACCGTTAGTGTGGTAAGAAACGGGAAGCAATGCTTCTCAAAAACAGTCATTTTGACACAGGGGGTTTCTCAGGGATCTATATTGGGTCCGTTACACTTTCTTCTGTACATGAATAGTCTCTGTGGGGCTCTTTCTTTGGGGCTTGGCTGTCAGTATGCTGACGACACGTCAGTCATATTGGCTAGTTCGTCTCTTGGGGGGCTCTCTGGGGACTGTGTGCAAACAGCAGAACAAATGCAAGATTGGCGTCAGAGAAATCTGTTGACCCTAAATGCAGGAAAAACTGGTGTAATGTCTTTTAAAAAAAAACTAGGAATGATTCGCTGTATGTAAGACTGAACGGAAAATCAATCCCCGTACTGGATAGTATGAAATTTCTTGGTGTGCATCTAGATTCCTCTTTAAATTGGGAGCAACACATCAGCGCCTTGTCAGCGAAGCTAAGTAGTATTTGTGCAGTATTTAGAAGGCTCAGGAGGGTACTAAATACACACACTTTAAAATTGTTTTACTGCGCGAGTATTACTTATGGAATTTTATTTTGGGGCTCGTCTAGCCAAGCTGTAAAAACTTTTAAAGCACAAAAACGGATAATACGCTGTATATATGGGCCCCCTAGATCATCATGTAAATAATGTTTTTCTAGATTTGGTGTCCTTACAGCGCCTTCACTCTACTTCCTATCTCTGGTAAATCTAGTAAAGACACAGCCAAGCCTGTTTCCGGCAATTGTGGATTATTATGCCGAGGACACGGCAGTGGTTACCAGAGGCAGGATGGGCTTTAGCATCCCTGCGCACTCCTTTGTGTATTTTGAGAGAATCCCTAGCTATAGGGATGTAAAAGCATATAGAGCCTTACCAAATAACCTGCAACACATTGCTTGCCCAAACAAATTTAAAAGGGAAGTTACGATATTTTTCATAATGAATGTATATATGATTTTAATTATTAATTTAATTTAATTTATTTTATCTTTTACACACATTACTTCGAAAACCAATTTTAACATGTCTGTAATAGTCCATATGATTTTGGTTTCAGACTTTTGATTATTTTAAACATTTAAACCTAAAATTGTAATAATTTTCAAACTTGTAATTGTTTTTACTAAGATGTATTTTACTGAAGATGTTTCCTGTTATTGAACATCCAGTGTAATTTATATTTAGACTAGTAAGCATCTGTTTTCTTTTTGACGTTGCTCTTTCCTGTAAAAAATATTTGGTTGGCAATAAAGGATTATTATTATTATTATTATTATTATTATTATTATTATTATTATTATTATTATTATTATTATTATTATTATTATTATTATTAAAATATAATTGTCTCAGGAGTACTGACATTTGAAATGACGGTCACATGTATTATACTACATATACAAGGTGATTCACGGTCGATGGTAGGTTAGATGTTTATGGAAAACGGAAAGCAGAATTTGGGCTGATAATAATCTTCACGTGACAAAAGAAATGGATTTTCAAGAAAGATTTGCCCTAAATGTTTTCTGTATTTTAAAGAATAAAATTTATTTTTTTAATTATGATGGCACACTAAATGCTGAGAGATATTATGTCCAAATACTAAGGACGACTTTTATCGTTTTCGTTGAAAATTTGACTTTAGAGGAATATAGGAATTCGTGATTTCAACTGGAAACTGGACGCAGCGCCGGCTCATTGCACCCAAGAAGTTCCCAGGGAACTTTACCAAATGTTTGACCATCGTTGGTTTAAGCGCTTAGGGCCGTGGGATTGGCCACCCAGATCACCCGATCTCACGCCGGTTGACTTTTTTTTTTGGGGTGTTTTAAAAGAAAGGGTGTACATTACTCCAGTGCCTACCAAAGAAGAACTGCGAAGGCGAATAGTGCGGTGTATTGAAGATCTGGATCTCCATGAAATTGAAAAGGCAAACACGAGTCGCGTACAAAAGCACATTCTAAAATGTTTAGAATATAATGGACAACATTTCTAGCATTTATTGTAAAAATTTGTTATTTTGTTTAAAATTTTGTTATTTTTATATTTCCTAATTGTTATTTTCTGTACTTTCACATGTTAATTGAATTATTTTGTAATCGTACAAACTTCCTCTCGTTCATTGGTGTTATTTCAGGATACATTTGGTTACATTTTCTGCAAATTCTGGCAATGATTTGATCAAATTGTCTATGTAAAATAAATAATTCCATAAGAATTTCATTTGAATAATTATTTTCGCTCATTTTAATTCATTTAAGTTACCTATAAAAGTCACGAAATTGTCTTAAGCTTGATATTTTCATGGTTACTTAAAATTAAATTATTTAAAAAATAATTAAGTGGCTTTATTAAGACAACTTGATGATGTAGGTATCGGGACGTGATATGCCATCTTAAAGCATTTTTTTTCGTCGTTCAATTTATTGAATAATATACAGGGGGTTTAATTTGAAAAAACGAACTTCTGACCCCTTTTATGAATGACCGAAATAATAATTTTAGCACGCCCTGTATGATATGGAGTCGTTTTCTCAGTGTAAATTAAATACATCGGGTCTGTCTAAACTACCACCAAAATATCAACTTTTCATGAATAGAGAGTACCAATTTACTTAATTTTAATTAGGGCCAGGTTTTGGACAATATTTGACACAAATTATTTTGTCTTCGCCCTTGCTTCTTTGGCTCCTTTATCACTTTGAATTTTCTTATAACACAACGTGCATCGTTTTCTGTTCGTCCTAGCAAGGCCTTCGTATTTCTTCAATTTGTGATTGGCGATATTGGAAACAGTTTTATGTTTTTTTCTTATGTTTTGCTGCATAGATTGTTCTTCTATGCCCTGCTCATCGGTATCGGCTTCTATCAATCTGTCAATGATTATCTCTCTGACTTGCAACATATCTAGTTTCGTATGGTTATTGTCATAAGAGTTATAAAGACACCAAGCATTCACAACACATGTACCGAGTACTACTTCACAAAAAACCTTCCTATACCATTTTATAGTTTTTCGTAGTGAAGATAGTAAGCAGACATCTGGTCAGACATGTCTACTTCTTTTTTCGCTTTATTGTAGGCAATATCAGCTGCAGGTTTCAGTACACTTTCTCTCTTCGTGTTATGGCCACCTGTAGGAACAAGTTGATCATTGTGGGCCCTTACAGTGCTTATCATTAGAACCTTTCTTTTGTCTACTAATTGAATAACTTTCACTCCTGCTTCGTTTTCTTCCCCATAGACTTCTCCTCTTTTAAGCTTCTTATTTGTCACTGTCTTAGGATTGCTTCTTCTATTATTTCTCAAGGTTCCGCAAACATAGGTTTTCTGCTTCAAAAGATCTTCGCATAATTGCAAGCTCGTATAAAAATTATCAATATATAATGTGCGGCCTTCATTTATTAGATTTCGCATGTCGTTCATACAGGTATCGTATGTATGACCCTTAGTTGCATCAATAGACTCATTTTTACCTGCATATATTTTCAAGTAGTAGGTGAATCCGTCAGTGGTGCAAACCTTGTACATTTTTTCCCGTACTTGTGAGATTTCGCGGGCAAATACTGGCGAAAACTAGTCTTCCCCGCCAAGGAACCATCGTTTCATCTATATGCTTTCTCCGGGAATAAGTGACATTTGAAAATGAGTACAAACCCGCTCAATAATATTCTTTACTTTGAAAAGCCGATCTTCACTCGCAGCTGGGTCCTCATTGTTAGAAAAATGTAAAAATTTCAAAAGGCACTCAAACCTATCTCTTTTCATTGTTTTCTGAATTATTTTGTTGCCAAATCTTTCAGTACTCGCCCAGTACATACGCATCTTAGGTAAATGAGTGATACCCATTATCATGAGGATAGCTAAAAGCTTTTTCACTTCGTTTCTGTCCGTAGGTTTCCATTTTTTTATGAGGGATCTGGGGCGAAGTCGGTGGGACTGAACGTACTGATCAACGTATCTGTTTATCTCCACAACGATGATATCCAAAATATAATCCGTAATGAAATCCCTGTATACTGCATAGGCATCGCTTAAGTCTAGAAGAATTCTTGGTTGAGCAGAGAATTCAAAATGAGAAGGCTTGCAAGTACAAGGGCTCCATATCCTAGGATTGCTTGGTAGCCTGGTGCTAGCATTGAGTAGATCGTTGTCATCAAATGCCATGTCTACTGGTTCTTCTTCATCGGAAGAAGTTCTATCACTTTCTTCAGAAGCAACGTAGGACTCGCCTGAATCTGCAAAAGGTTCAGATTCGTCTGACGAAGAAATGTATCTTCTTTGAGTCTTAGGTCCTGGAAATGGCATACACAAAGTGCGTGAGGTTGAAGGACGATTTTCTGCTTCTGTCTCCCCTATACTGAGCGCGGTGGATGACATGTTGGGTCCACTTACAGAAGACAATACGGTTTTTACTAACATCTGATTCTTTGAATCCAATGGCGTCAAGTCGTTTGCAGTTCCAGGATCGTCAATTCGTTGCTACGTTTCCACTGGCGTCGTAGTCGAAGAAAAGTCAGGAACATATGGTGATGTGACACAAGTTGACGAGGACCCTACTTCCCAAGAAGTAGTGGTTGCAGTGACAGGAGGCCCTTTAACCCCTTCCAGCAAAGTAAAAATCTTCCTAACCCTGGAACTCATAATCTACCTGAAAAACAAACAGGAAAAATAAAGTGTCTGGTGACCTTCTTTATAGTGGCCACTCGTGGTACATGACGCCCCCAAGGCAAAAACTTGCGCTGTGGTCATGTACCACGAGTGGTACACGGAAAAAATGGTTAAAACATAAAAAAACTTTAACTTTTATTTACCATAAAACTACAAATCCAAGATATTAAAATAAAAATAAATATTTCATCCCGAACTAAGGTACAGCGTAACTACTCGTCGCGTCGTGGCGAACATTTAATTTCTAAAGAACTAGAATAATACCAATTGCCTCGATTATCTAAAACTTTATGAATAGCCAAATAATCGTTGACGTTACAGAGTAACCTCAAATCGTTACCATACAATAGACATTTGCGTTTTTTAAACTTAGAGACAAAAGATTTAACAAAAATTGAGCACAGAATTGGGCTCAAATGGGACCTCTGCGCAGTGTTGCCAACCGTACTATAATTATAGTATTTGTACTAAAATTGAGTCTCCTTGTACTATGTACTTACAAAGTTGATATAGTATGCATATTGTACTATAATTTCAAAGTTTGAAAATAATATGCATGGCTTATTCTATTGATTATAAAAATTGCAAGCCGAGTTCATTGGCATCTTACTTTGATACCATTTAATAAACAAAGACGATGATACAGTCAGGGCGAACTTTATCTACCCAAGCCTAATGGAATACGCTATTAGAAAATTTCTTAACCCGGCAACAGCAGCCATATCGGTTGTTAATTTTGGGTTAGCCATATCGGTTGTCGTTGTCGACGACGATCTCGGGGAGTCCCAGAATTCTTTCACAGACTTTCACTTAGTGGGTCAGTAAAATTAGTAGTTGTGCGTTTTTTACTTGATTTTCTTTCATCAGTTTGAATTATATAACGTTTTTTTTTCAAGTTATTCGCTACCATTTCGTGAATATTATAATAGGCTCTGTGGAAATTGGTTTTATTAAGTACCATATCAGGTGGTTATTACTATTATTATACTAGTTGTTATTGTTATTATTATTAGGTAGGTACTTATCATTACATATTGGAAGTAACATTCAGAACAATATAGCTTTTAACCAACAACATTTACCGAAATATTTAATTCTACTATGTAGATAATTGTTTTATAATAATAACGTTCTTAATAAAGATATTCTTGATGTGCCTTAAAATTTTCACAAATAAACTGCATTTAGCACCAAAATATTCAATAAATTAACACGGATAGATCCATACCATAGATATATAAAAGAGAAACTAGTTCTCGAAAAAATACACTATAATTATCTTCAATGTACTATATTTTTCAAATAATTATACTATTAAAGCTTACATGAAGTTGGCAACACTGCCTCTGTGGCACTACAGATGTATAACACTTATGTCGCGAAACACGACACTTTCAACATTGACATATTGTTTTCCAGTACTGGTTAACTGCTACCAATTTGGGAGTTTTACAAAATTATTTGGTCAATGATATGAATAATGGCTCTCAGGTATGCAGATCTGGCAAAGACTTTCGCCCCAATCTATCACCGACTACTGCTTGAGCTACTTTTTTTAAAGAGGAGTCGCTGGGTTGAATCCTACCTTATCTTCCCTTGAAAAATTATGCTCATCACATGATATGTGACGTTTAAGGCCCTGAAAAATATCGTCGGTAATAATTATTGATTCCATCACCTTAGATGTACTGTCGACAAGGAAACTTCAGAGACCATTATTTTTTTATTATTATCTGTATAGTAAATCTTTATCATACCTCGCGAAGTTTTCGCTAATTACATATTATGATAAACTTTCATAAAATGATTTGAATATAAGATAAGTCGGTTGATATTTGAACTCACAGTCTTTAGATTACTGATTTAATGCTAAATTTAAATTGTCAGTAGTGAAGACAGCTAAAATCTACACCTAAATGTTGTGAGTTTAAATTCAGCTGAATGAACAAGCATACATTTTGCTCAATTTAAGATTTTTCCAGAGATTCTTCAGATCAGTCCATAGAACGCCGTGACAAGCAGTGATGGACCTTTTCCAGGAGAAAGAAAATCCGCTGCCAACAGGTCCGTATAAATCTTGTGTGTGCGATGTTTTAAAAGCTTTAGCATATTTTTTAGACCGCTTTATTAACTGAAATATTTTGAACAAATATGAATCTAATGAAGTAATAAATTCGACGATTTGACTCAGACACTTTCATTTTGTATTACCGAATTCGACAAAAATAGTGTTTGGTATATTTACTGTCCAAATGAAGATTATTGGCAGCTCCAATCAGTTCTAAACAAAATGCAAGAAAAATACAGAAAGGAACAGAATTTGTAGTACGTCTAAAGTATATAAAATAAGAGAATATTAGGACATACATTATCTTAAATTTGACAATAAATTTTATAGAATGACAAGTAGTCTTCCGATGGAAGCTAGCTTATTTCCTCTTCTTGCATACATTTGTATGGGGTATTTTGAACAACAGTTACCGTTCTGGTCTAAACATGGTTTAATTGAACCCATGATAAAATTAATTGTCGAGATTGAATAGGATCAAGCGATTTATTTTCCTGACTTAGAATTATATACAGATTAACGTGCCCAGTTTTTAGCAAGGGTTCACTCACACATAGAGACCATACTAATCAAATTGATTCGGATTATTTTACTTAAACTAGCGACATTTAATTCCATTATACATAGAATGTTCACTATATTGACGCATTGACTTCATTAAAGAAAGAAGCAAGTAAAAACTGCCTATATAACATTCGTTTAACAGATTCACATCAATACTTTTAGATTCCAATTATTCCCGACATCAATGAGCCTTTAATTTTTTCTGCGACAAAGATAATATTTTGCCACTCGTGTTTTTCTCTTTAAGAAATGTGTATGGCTTCCGCTGTAATTTAAACATTGCAAAGGGAGAGTCATCACGAGTGGAAATATGTAAAATGAAAAATATGTGTGATCAGCTCGATTATTTTGAAATATAGATTTGCCTTGTCGAGTAGCGACATAGCCTACATACCAAATTCGCCATACGTTCTAAGCCTTAGTTCTACAAGCTGGCCTACCAAACAAATCAAATGGGTATCCTTACTACTGATCCCTCGTCCAGCTATAAAACAAATTCATTTCTTCTTCTGCGATGATATGATTCGAAGTTCATTCCCCCCTCTATATAGGGTACTAACAGAGCATTGCTTAATATTGGCACTTTCTTCAGAAGTACCTTGGTTTTGTTTTTATTACCTTAATTTTCTGAAAAAATAATCCTTAGATTTATCAACAACGTTGTGCTTTCTTTACAGTACGCTACACCGTTTCTTAGTTATTGCTTCTTTCTATGGAAAATAATAGCTCAAATATATCATAACATTTCCGATGTCTCCGCTTTTCACGCACTAGCTGCTAGTAGTACGTTTTCATACAAGCAAATATTAACCAATTACAATTTCGAGTTCTTGAGTGCCAACTAATACTAATTCTAAAAATCGAAATCTAATTGAGGTCCACACAGTGTTCGTTAGGTGTCGCTTTCTTTCTTGCATCTTAATGATTAAACTTACAAACTACGTAAGTGTTATTCCAATTACAATTTTTGAATATTTCACAACCCTCCGCCGCGTCGTTCAGTGCGAACTCTGGGAATCACCGGATTTGACGTTCTCAAGTCATGGCGTAGACACAAAGAGGGATGGTGCAGTCGTCAATCATCCATGGGTTAATACCGCTTTAGATTAAGCGTGTTCGAACCGTTCATCTAGACGAGAAGATAAACTGATTCAATTGTGCATGCAATAAGAGCAATAGCAACTGCCCAACTGACTGTTCTAACGGTCGAAATTCGAAAGGGCCGGCAGATCCAATTTGGCATGTCTGTCTTTAATCGTTTCTTTAACATAATGTGATTTCTTGTCTGCATTCTTTATGTGCTGTGACGTTAACCATGTTTCAATGCAAGGAACTTGAGGATTAGGGATGCATATTTGTAATTTCGTACTTTTATAGCATGATTTGGTCAAAGAATTTTCTACTGATAATTTAAAAATTTAGATTACCCTTTAGTATCATCGACTAATAACAGCATTAATGTCGGTCAGTTATAATATAGAACGTATTTTTAAAATGAGTGCTGTTCACTAGGGGCCTTAATTTGGATCATTTAAATAATCACTACCAAGTTTTTACTACTATTAACCATTAATGACCGATTTTTAATTTTAGATGTTCTTGCCAAAAGATTAAATTATTTATTTTTACCTAAACTCAATTAATAATAGATGCATAATACACATAATAGCAAGAGGCAAGAGTATTATGCTATGCATAATACAACCGGTACAATAATTATAGTTCCTATAAAACAACAAGTGTAATTATGAATTCGTTATAGTCAATCAGACAACCGCAACTATGGAAACGAGAAATGTCAACATAAGTATGTGACGATGTCTTGATTGACAAATGTAAAAATTTCGCATTCTAGCTATACAGTGTATCAGAAATCGGTTATGACAGTATTGGTATCTCGGAATGCGTAAGAGATACAAGAACGTTTAAATATGAGAGTTTTAGACAATTATGTTTGTAATATAACACCGTTTTGTTATATCTTGTTTGGTTTTCGAGATATTTTGAAGAAATCAAAAGACTGCATTTTCGAAAACACTTTATAATTTCTTTATTTTTCAAAATTTTGACTAAATAGACGCATTCTACGTACGAAGTTGCCTTAATAATGTTTTACATATTAGGAAAATTTTCATAAATAAAGAAATTACGTGGGGATTTCGAAAATGCATCTTCTTAGTTATCTCAAAATCTGTCGAAAACCGAACAAGATAGAATTGCGAGCAAAACAGCGTTGGATTACAAAAATAATTGTCTAAAACTCTACCTATTTAAAAGTTCTAATATACTATTATTTTTGACCTAAGTGAAAAAAATATATATACTAACTGTTAAGCCTCCTTGGGATTTACAATTGGTAAATTAGGCAGTAATAGTGTCTGTAAAAACAATGTTCCCATATTTTTACTTTTGTCAGAAATTATGTATGATTTATTATTTTAAATATAATACTCTTCGTAAAGAACAGAAAAAATGCTGTATGATAGGATAAAAAGATGTTATCAATTTTTATTACAAGTAGGTATTTGTATTTTTGTATTTTTGTGGCAAATTTACTATAACTTAATTATTACAATTCGAGAACTAATTTAAAATGAAGCAAAATAAATAAATTTTTGTTCAAATTGCCATTTTTGCGTAGCTCGACATGTCTATTGCACTAAAAAGCCATTCTTGCCTCATTCCTCACCTCAGCGCTTATTTTAATTTTCTTAAGTCTTCTAAATTCGCTGGTTTATCCCTGTATGTTTTCAAATATCGCCAAACAAAAAATCCAACAGATTTAGATCCAGCGACCTTGGTGACTATTTCACAGGATCCCCTTTTTCCTATTCAATAATTTGGAAATAATTTATATAAATAATTCCGAACAATTGCAGCATAATGTCGAAGCGCACTAACTTGCTAGAAATTGACTTCTTCAAAATATTGATTGCGAAAGTTTTGGAGTGCCATAATGACGTGGTGCTGCAGTAGTAAGGATATCACTTAACCGTTGATTTTTTTTTCATGGTGGATATACAGATTTAATATCCAATGGGAATTTCTGGTAGATCAGTCTCTAAGGTTGTGTCTATTTGCCGTTCCATTTAGACTAAGCGTCGCCTCTTCGGGAAAAGAATATTAGTAGGAAAAGATGGATTTAGATTTATATTTTTCATAACTGCATGACATGCACAAGATGTACTTTAGGAAGAAATATCTCCGGAACCGCTAATCAGATTTATATTTTAATGCTATTTACTATGCATACGTAACGAAATACTCAGCAGTCAAAAATAATAAAGATAATGTTGCCACACAGTAGATACCAATGTTATATTCTGAAACCGCCGCCGCGTTGGAGGTGCGCAGTAGCAAAAATCGTCCAAGTGGGTTACGCCATATTTAACGGCGTGGCACATGACAGCTGACAAGTGACAGATGACATTTGACGTTTGACAGCTGTCAGCAGTAGCAAAAATCGTCCACGTGGGTTACGCCATATTTAAGGGCTTGGCAAATGACAACTGACATTTGACAGCTGACAAATGACGGGCCGCGCATGACATGTGCAGCGGTAAACACCGCCGACTTGGGCTATGGTATATTTTATGTTTTTCGGAAATTATGTATAATTTATTATTGGATTTTAAAAAACAGGAGTATGCAGGGATAAAATAACGAATTTGAACGAGTTGAGAAATAAAATAAGTGCCGCAATGAAAAAAATAACACAAGAGCTGCTTTTAAATGCAATAAGATAATTTCAAAGACAATATCAAGCTGCGCAGGGAAGGCCAATTGAATAATTACCTAAAAAAATATTTGTTTATATTGCTTCATTAAAAATTAGTTCTTGTTTTGTAATAAATGTAAAGTTGTAGTAATTATTCCACACCTAATACCACCCCTTGGACGCCTTGCAAGGATATGGTTGTGGTACTAAAAGACAGTAACAAGTGTAGGGAACACTGTATAAATTTAATTTCTACACTATGAGTAGTTTTTTGTAAACAAATGAAAAGATTGTCTACTGCAGCCCAAATAGCAATTTTTATTCTTTTAACCCTAATATCACTCCTTGGACGCCTTGCAAGGAAATGAACAAGACAATAGCAAGTGTAAGGAACATTCTGTATAAATTTAGTTTCCACACTATGAGTAGTTTTTTATAAACAAATAAAAACATTGTCCATTTTAATTAGATTTCGTATACCGACGCCACTGTCCATTCGGAAAATCTACTGCCAACTTTTTACTGCCAAGTTCACATCAGTTTTTGAGATGTAGATTTAGTTATTTCAGTTTTCTTTGAAAGTGGTTGTAGATCAGATATTAGACTTTTCAGATACAATTTAATTTGCAAATTGTACGAATTAAATTGATCGTCTCTGTATATAAATATCTTTTCTACTTTACTTGGAAATAATGTTTATCAAAATGATCGTAAAATCGAAGATATTTCTTTCATTTATTTCGTGCTTTACTTGGAGTATACCCAATTAAAATATTTTCTGTCTTAAATAACAAACAAAACGAGAAATGAACGTATTCAGAATGTGATTGAACTTAATTTGAATATATCGAACAAAAAAATAAATACTCAATTGTCATCAGCAATAATGCATCAAAGGGAATTTTATACCAAACCATTGGACATAAAATTGAAAATCGAGCCAATACGAAAGGAAGCTTTTCAGATGCAGATGTTTCTCTAGGCATATTCATTTCATTTTTAATTTGAAGCTAAATGAGTACAAGACTTGTAAAATTCAGTTTATTTTGTGGAAGATCATGACATAAAAAGTGAGCGAATTAAACAGTTCCTTTAGATATTTTTGGCTTTTGGTGACAATGTTGCTTATTAAAACGAGCGTAAGAGCATAGATATTTTATTAAGTTAAAACACGCTTTGCTCCTAGTATATTATTATGAAATGTTAGGCTACATTTTTATGTGGTTATGTTAATTAAGATTGCACCTGTTACATTTTGATTTTTATTTTTAATGACATTTATATACGTATATACTGCAATACAACATTACTGTATACAGCACATGTTTTGGTGGCCCCTACGAAGTACGTTTTAAGGACCTCTTGTTGTGGCCCGGTTTTCAAGAAGAATGATCCCTATTTGCCAAGATAACGGATTACCTGGGAGGTACCATTTTGAATTTTCCATTCCACTATCCACTTGCCATTACTAAATTGTCTCAAGAAAAAGAAGAAAACATATAGCAGTTTTTTAAATATTCAATTAGAAAAGATCCTACCAAATGCATTCACGATTGGTGAATAACAAGACTAAAAGCTATGTGTAAGTAAGCATGACAATAAATTTTCCATTAAATTTTTCTTTTTAAAATGTCGAACAAATTATATTAGTTTTTATTTCTCGACTGATTTTTAATAAACTCATGACAGCACATGTTAATATTGTGATATTTAGTTATCAATCTTATTTAAGCAGACGCTGGATAAAAGCTCTTCCTCCGGGATAATCGAAATACTTGTATAAATGACGATTTAAATACTAACTGTTAACCAGGTAACTTGATTATTTCCTTTTAAAAGCACATGCGCAATTTGGAGCACACTATCATCTTGTTGCCTTAAAGGTTCTAATTTAAGAGATAGCAAAGCTCTACTGCTGAATATTAGGTCCTTAGTCTGGTAGATCAATAAAAACCAGCACCAGCCGAATACCATATCGACTAAGCATTAATAACACAAGGCCAAGTTAAATTTGCATTATTTTATTCGCTAATACCTTTCTACCTATTGCATATGTTCAATAAATTTTTGAAATGCTTGTATGTTCTCATTAGGAGGTATAAATTTTTGAACAGAATCGAAACGCGGACAAAATATGTATTTAAATCGTTCTTTAAGTAAATCACGTAATTCCTCTCCCAATATTTAGAATTCCTTACTAAAACTTACTGCATCCTAATGAATCTCTATAAATCCTGGTAATCAATCAAATGTGAGAAAGGATTGTTGCCTCATTTTCCTCCGGCTTTGGAAGTCCATATTTAATATCATGCTCCTTAGCACAAGTTGCGTTTCTAATTTCTGGTTTAATAAACTGCTCCACGTTTGTAGACTTAACTTTTAGGAAGTTTATATAATATTCTTCTGTGTCAACATTGCGTTTAAGTACTATTGCAGCATGTAACACAACTCTCTTTTTCATTGAAAATTCAACCAGAAATATTCTCAGTCTTCGTGCTAATGGTGTGAACGGATCAGGTATAAGCATACTGATACATATCAATTTCCGCCACTAGTCTATTAAAATTAATTATAAATCAATTTTAATAAATTTGGTTACTTTTGGTTAGTCATCCAACCTACTTTCTGATAGTTTCCCTTAGTCTTAACTTATTTTAGTCATTTGAACCGGTGCCGATACGTTTTAATTAATTTCAATGGATTTGGGTAGTTTGGGTTAGTCGTTCAATCAACTTTCGGTTAGTTTCACTTAGTCTCAAATTATTTTATTTTCATTCATTTGAGTCGGTTCCGATCCGTTATTATCAATTTTAATAGATTTGGTTAGTTTTGGTTAGTCGTCGAATCAACTTTCGGTTAGTTTCCCTTAGTCTTAACTTATTTTAGTCATTTGAACCGGTTCCGATACGTTATAATCAATTTTACTGGATTTGGTAAGTTTTGATTAGTCGTTCAATTAACTTTCGGTTAGTTTCACTTAGTCTCAAATTATTTTAGTCATTTGAGTCGGTTCCGATACGTTATAATCAATTTTATTAGATTTGGTAAGTTTTGGTTAGTCGTCTAATCAACTTTCGGTTCATTTCACCTAGTATCAACTTATTTTATTCATTTGGACCGGTTACGATTCGTTAAAATCAACTTTAATGGATAAGGTTATTTTTGGTCAGTCGTCGAATCAACTTTCGTTTAATTTCACTTAGTAATTTGAACCGGATCCGAGAGGTTATGACCGATTTTAATTTTTATGGTTAGTTTTGGCACAGATCTATATAGCTACGCAACAGATGCCTACTCCGGTATTAAAAGTATCGCTCGCCAATAATGCAATAAACTTAAATACTGTCCTATTTAGACGTGTTTTGCCCCGCCGTGTTACAAAGTCGCGAACTGTAGTTTCCCTTTCATATCACATTATGGTATTACTCATTTTCTTGGCAATCGTATGTTATATTATGTCAAATTAAAGTTCATTATCAGATTCAGTGAATGGTGTTTGCTTGAACATGGGCTAAAACTCACCTTAAATATCGGTGTAAAAGGTCATTACAAATTTTGTTAACTTATACTGTAATATGTCTTATTTGTATTGAGTAATAATGTTATCACGCAGGATTTTGTTTCGCAGATCAAAGGAATTTTTGAAATGTTTATCGACATGTCAAAGTACCATTTAATTTTGTTTTAAACTCTACTATCAATATTATTAATTTGTTCACTTAAATTGCCGTTTCATTTGTTTTACTATTAATAAACTATCATACTTAATAAAAAATGTAAAAATCGTATTTTTCTAAAAAAAATATGTTTGTTAATTTGATACATAAATATTAATAATAAAACTCGGTGATTTGAGCGGGTCAAAAAGTCAGCCGGAATATTGTTCGACGTGATAACTTGGCAGCACCGACCCATTCCTAGACGACTGGTTCACCCGCTCGCGAAAGCCGGTGAACATTTTTGGCCCCGCGTAAAAAGCATTGGAAGATGTATCTGTTGCGTAGCTATATAGATCTGTGGTTTTGGTTATTCGTCAAATTTTGGTTACTTTGAGTTAGATTTAACTTACTTTTATTTTTTTAATTTGTTCCGATTCATTTTAACCCTTTTTGTGCTTTTGGTTACTTTTAGTTAGTTTGGGTTAGTTTGGGTTAGTCGTTCAATCAACTTTCGGTTATTTTAAGTTAGGCATAATTTATTTTTGTCATTTGAACCGATTCCGTCCTCAGAAACAGACTAACACGATATCTCACGTATATTACGTGATGTGCCAAATGTAGCATGCACTTGTTCGTGATTTGATAACCCATAATAGGAAAACAAAAATATTTTCAATGTTAAAATCTATATCATTGAAGATATTTCGATCAAGTAGGAAAATCCAACAGGATTTAAATGTGTTTATAATATTCATTAGGGCCATGGCACGATTATATGCAGTTCCAATGCATCCAGCAAGGCCGTAGTTGGTGATCGGTTTTCATGGATTTCTTAAAAGCCATGAGTTTATTGCACAATTTTTAAAAGTTTTCAATGGTCCAAGAACTGCGATATCAAGAGGCTGATGTTTAGCAAGGGTATGTGGATGTAATCTAAAAAATAGTAACATAGGATTTGTGTTGCCATATTTCGGGCTTCTAGGGATAGATGGTTGTCAAATATAAGAAGGGATTGCTTCTCGGAAGAACTATTTGAGCCTTTGATAAAATGTCTCATAACTTTCACAGACAATTCTAAACTTATCCATCCAGATGGCACTGAAAGACGCAAGGATCCAAGCGAAGCCCCCTTCAGCCTGTGGTCTTTGTAATTTTTCCTCGGGTGGCAAAGCCGTTCCTTCTGGCCCCAATAATACAGAATGTGGTTACTAATGTGCTCTTTTCGCTACTTATTACTTTGCCTACATATTTTCTACCCAGAGGAGCTATCACTTTTTGTCGTCTTTGGACTGTTGTTGTTGCAGTCTCATCCAGATTGCATAAACTGCATTTCCCAGAGTATCAATTTTTTTGTATATTTTCGCTATTAAAGGATGTCGCTCGAGACTGAGTGAACAAAGCTATCATAGGTAGTTCGTTGTCAAGATTCTGAAGCTTTAATTTTATTAATTGCAGCCATATCATATGCCACTTTTCTAGCATATTTCCTTGTACGGCCGTAAAACTTTAAAGCACATTATATCGGGTCGTCTTTCAAAATAAATTCTTGGCCTGGAGTAAATACCCTATTTACCTTATAATTAGGTACCAGCGAAATATTTTAGTTCAGAAAATTTGACCTCTTCTCAACGTAGGATATGAAATATTTTTCTTTTTTTGCGGTCCTCCTAGTGGTGGGGAATAGCGGGCTGTACACTTGTAGCGATAGAGGGGTTGATTCACTGATCTGTCTTGTTCGCTGTTGAGCAGCTGACCCTACCCGGAAGGTACGAGTTTTCTGATTAAAAGCCAGTAGGATCCGAATACTTTTTCCCAATTATCATAATGCCCTTTCACGACTTACTCTAGCGAAATGTCCCAGAAACCATTTGCAGCTAAAAGTTATCATATTTAAACGTTATTTATTTTATTCATCAAATTTCTGATACGAAATCTGAACATTTCGCTAGATTTCTGGTGAGTTCGTACAATAGCATAGCATTAACACTTGTGGAGATCAGCTGCATTAAATTAATAAAATATTACTTTCCTCGTATTTACAAGCTGATCGTATGATTTTCAAAATTACCGAGCTATTCTGTGGAAAGTATGTCATTAAATTAAATTCTATAATTGATACACAATTACATTGTGCTATAAGAATTTTATATACAAAATACTGTTATATTTAACTGTGATTTATTATCTAACATCTTCAATATTACCCAGTACGGGTTTAGAAAATCTTCAGAAGTAAATTAATCAGCTTTCTAATATTATATGCTATTGCTAGATCACTGGCTAGCGACTAAGCCTACATAATTTATCCTTCTTTAAAAATTGGCTTTAACCTAACTTACCTCTTAAAACTATTTCAGTAAAAAAAAACACTAATGGTGTATAGAACAATTTTGCTCATTACTGCGACGAGCACTTAGGCCTCGTCGAAGTACTACTATTGCTGACCGTAACGACATTCTACAAAGTTCATACATACCGGGTGAATCTCAAAAGTGGCTCACCCCTATAACTTTTTTGTTAGTAAAGATAAAGCATAAAAGTTGGGGATCGTCTATATGACAAAAAAATCTGCATTTATCAGAGTAAGCAGCTGTTTCCGTCAACTTCCGGTTCGACCGGAAGGAACCCCAACTTTTGATTTTTAAATTGCAAGCTCCATTTTGTTCTTGCCTTTTCGATTTATACTGACATTCTGAGTACAATGACACCTCATATTATGTAAAATTTTGACCATAGGCTTAATTTTTTTTTCAATCTAGAGTGTTTTGATTAGGTTAGATCTTTTAGTTTTTGGTCAAATAGCACGTAAAAAATATCAATACCGTTGTATTATTTATTATTTTCGTTTTATTGGGTTTCAAATTTGCTAAAATTAGGTTTTTTAGGTTAACTCCGTTTTTTTCAAATGGGATGATAGTGGCTCAATAAGATATCTTAAAAGATCATTTTTTCACCATTCGTTTGATACCACACATTAGTTTTATTTTCACCAACTTTTGCAAAAATTCAAATTATTATACTAACAAAAATGGTACAACATGATTGTTGTACGTTGTTCTATTATACAATTTATGGTGGCGTTGAAACGTCAACATTGCTGCTCTGAAAATTAAATGATAAACTATGACGGTTGCTAGGAGACCGTTTATCATTTTATGGGTGTCTGTCATTCTGTTAATAAAATTTTCATTTAGTAAGTATGGCAAACTATTCTAGAAAAGGAAAAATCGATATGCTTCTCATATACGGAGAAGCGAGAAAAATGCGAGCCAAGCAGCCACGCTGTATGCTGAAAGGTTTCCAGATCGCCAACATCCAACTCGTCACTATTTTCCTAAATTAGAACAAAAAAATGCGCATTGAGCCAGATAATAATAATGATGGAGAAAATAAAGATATTGTTGACGATGATAAAGAAATTGACGTGCTCTTATTCGTTGAACTTCATATTACAGCGTCTATCAGAGAAATTGCTATGCAATGTCATTCTTCAGTATGGAGAATATTCCCTAAATATAAATATCGCTCCTATAAATAACAGATTCATCAGCATTTATACGAAAATGACCAGCCTAGAAGAATGCAATACTCTACGTGGTTTCCACAGAATTATCAAGAAGAGAGGAGATTTCCTTATAAAATTCTTTACTCCGACGAAAGCCGATTCACAAATTTAGGCATGTTCAACCGAAACAACAATACCTTTGTCGCAAGAAAATTTGCATATGATAAAGGAAGGAAATTTTAAAGAGAGATTTGGATTTAATTGTTGGTTAGGAATAGTTGGGAATAGAATTGTGGGTCCAATAATTTTTATTTGCAAGATCATCTAACCGGAGAAAGATATTTGAACTTTTTACAAAATGAGATTTATGTATTTCTTAATGATATGCCATTAAATGACCGTATACAGCTGTACTTTCAACTATATGGGGTACCCCCTCATAAGGCTCGGCCAGTTTGGGATTTTTTGGATACCACCTTTGGAGATAACTGGATTGGAACTAATGGGCCTGTTCAATAGCCACCAAGGTACATTTTTTAATAGTCATCTGTTTTATACCTTTCTTATCGACTATTTTTTGCTTTCTAGGTGACCTGATCTAACTCCATTAGATTTCTTTGTATGGGGAACGCTTAAAAATAAAATATACAATACTCCGTCACTAACCCGACAAGAACTGGAAAATAAGGTGCGAGAAGCGATCCAAAGCCTAAGGGTACGTCCATAGTGCACCGCTGCTCGCTTCTCGCTAGCCGGTTTTTACTCTATCGGCTTGGTCAACCTGCGCGATTGTAGCAGGTGGTGGTCATAGAGCACCGCTTGCGTGAGTGTCTCGCTTTGTCTCAGTTGTCAGTTGGCATCATGGAGCTATCTCGTGAGGATCTGTTATGAATTTTATTAGCCAGTGATAATGCTTCTAATAAATTAAAACAAGAAAGGACAACTCACGTTCATGAAATTAATAGGTCTCGCCTCGCTCAGAAGTTGGTGAATACCATACTTCAATCGTTTGTCTCATATAACATTTTTTAAAAGCACTTCCGAAATTAAAATATCTTTATCAATTGCCGTCCTACGGATCTTAGCTTTTTAATCAATGTTTATAAATATTTAATATTTGTTTAAATGACATAGCAACAAACTAGAACAATTCTGCGTATTGCACTGCACATCAAATAACATCAAACACCGAGCGGGTTAAGCGGTATGCGAGAAAAATAAATACAAATTCATTCCGGTAAAAGCTGATTAAGCAGGTTCAAACAGGCTACTGGCGCACTATGGCCACGCGCTACTATTCCTTTATAAATTTTGTTGTCGCTAGTCTGCCGCGATGAAACGAGAAGCGAGAAGCGGTGCACTATGGACGTACCCTAACGCCAAGTCCTAGGTGAGCGATTTACAGGCGACGCGAACGCGAAGCGCTGGCGATGCCGTACGAAAAGTTAATATAGTCGCACGGCATCGCCACTGATTCGCGTTCGCGTTCGCTGCAAATCGCTCACGTAGGACCGGGCGTAAGGGTACGTCCATAGTGCACCGCTTCTCGCTACTCGCTTCACCGCGGCAGACTAGCGATAAAAAAATGTGTAAAGGAATGGTAGCGCGTGGCCATAGTGCGCCTGCAACCTGTTTCAACCTGCTTAATCAGCGTTTACCGGAATGATTATTTATTTCTTTTTCTCGCATTCCGCTTAACCTGCTCGGTGTTTAAGGTCATTTGATGTGCAATGCGCAGTATTTTTCTATACTAAACGCAACTTAAAAAGACGTCTCATGTAAATAATAACCCAAACTAACCCAAA
>MU194167.1:7363-20217 GCA_016904865.1 Pissodes strobi
ACAAGTGTTTATTTCAGTGTCTTTTTTTATGGGAATAATAAAGTTTTAAAACTGTATTTTTTATAGTTCTTATATATTAATATTGAAGGTATTGTGCTTTTATACACAGCCACCGTTTTTTTTATATTTTGCACCATTCCTGGAGAGGTAATAGGTGGCCCGGCGGGAAAAGTGATATAAGTATTAAATTTTAGTTTTGAAACAACCGACTTTTAATTTGGACTCTTGAAAATTTTGAGTCTAATTATCAAAAAAAAAAAAAAATTACACAGCTTTTCAATAGTAACAATGGCGTTTATTGAAAAGTAAAATTTGAATTTAAGTGAAAAAAATAAATACATACACCAATTGGCACATTTCTTTATTCAAAAAATAATACATGTGTCGTTTTTCACTGTACTAATATAAGCAAACATAATATAAAAAGCAAAAAAAATTGGAATTTTAAACTTTAAACGCTTTGTTCGCTGTCATTTTTTTATGATAGTGGCACACACACTAAAGGGAGATCCTATGGCGCTCGACGAACGTTGTGTGTGCGAAGATGTTGATTGACACGGTTCTTGAAGAGTTGTAGGTTGTAATTAGGGGGAAACAGATTGCAGCACGTTGTTTTTCTTCTTGAAGTTAAAAGTAAAGATTTTCAATTAAAAGGAAACCTAGCCTCGGAGAGTAGTATTGCAAATGCCCGGCCCCGGTAGTGGGGTCGTTAGAGCGCCACCAGTTTTTTCCAACTAAACTGGAAAAGCTCCGCGAGTGTTGTGCAGGGTGGCTAGGCCCGCTTATTAAATTAAAAGGTATTCAATCTCAACTTAACAAGAGAACAAGAAAACACAATTTATAATTTAAGGAATAATCTATTTGCTACTAAGTTTTTTTTGAAAACACAGCAACCATACTATGGTAAAATAACGCGTTAAAGACAAAAGAATAATTACTATTAAATTTAACTAATAATTGGTACAATATGGTGAATATACGGAGACCAATTCTGTTGTTAACGCTCAGTACGGTATGCCTTACAACTAAATGCGCTAAACACTACAAACCGAAGTGATCACTTTGATATTAACTAAGCTACTTACATATATGTATGCGTGTGCTAGTAGCTGCACATAAATATAATAATAAGAATATGTAGCGAAGTAAAATTAGGATAAAACTATTGAAAGCTTGGCTGTCAATGCTTGATTTATATTCAAATATTAGAAACTATTATTAATCGGCGAAAAAGATTATTAAATGAAACTTAGCTTTTTTGAGGCACAATCTATAGTGCAAAATTCATTATGACAAACACAAAAAAAAGAAATAATAATACCGATAAATGCTTCTGTATGATACTCTTTAGATCCGTCAAACTCTGGTGGAGACGCCAGGCACCGGTTGGTACTACTATGGCACTTACCATGAGGGTAGAACCCGTAGACGACTCGACAATTCAATTAGCTCTAGTGCAGCCGGGAGCTAGAAGTAGCCTAGAAATTGAACTGTGGCCCGCTAATTAAAGTTGTGGCCTGGTAGTAAAAGTGGTAGCCTGTTATTTGAAGTGGTAGCCTGCTAGTAAGACCCTCGATCGTGTGTGAGAGTCTACGGTCTCGGTCTTATACGACGAAGCTGGAAAGCCTCTAGCACAGCTGTTAAATCCCGATAAATCGGTCGCGTCAAAACACAAACAGAAGCAACACCATATATCCCCAGAGAAAAGGGTCGTATTAAATTACAATACTAAATATGGAATCTCTATGACTGCACTCAAACAGAAAGCTTTCTCCTTCTACGATATTAAAAAAAGACTACGTCAGATCAAGAAGTAGTAGTGGGCTGAAACATGCCAAGTGATTCGATACAAGGAATAATTTTAAGATAATAAACGGCCGAGTTCTCGTATATTATGAGCGTAAAACGTTCGCGTCGTTCGGTCAACGGCAGTCTGGTGCGGAAAAATTAATTTTCCACACAAATACTATTTTGCGTAATTAAAAAATGACAAAAACTGAATATAAATAATTTTATTAGAACTTTACAAACACAATAATATAACATATTATGATATATAAGATATCATGGCTTAAAAAAGTTTACCACGCAATTTGTACAGTTAGTTAAATTAATCTCCGACGGAAATTGTTGGTAGGACACTGAACTTGCGATCGAAGTATTCATAGTCCTAAACATCTTCATTAGGCTGTGTACAGGTAACCGCTTTTTCTCCTAGTATCTTCAAGGCTGTTTTTCGTTTATTCTCCACGGAGTTTTCCCCATATCCCTCGGCTACAGTGGCCGACTTCCAACCTCCATGACGTTTGAGAGTCAAAATATTTGCTCCTGAGTCTGCTAAGAGCGAAGCAGATGATCACCGAAAGCAATGTCCTGTCAATGAAAATTCTACTACGAATATTCTTCGGTTCTGTATAGCTAGACGGGTCAGGCAATCCGAGGAAAGTAGCTATGTTTTCCGGCATAGCTTCAAAAGTATTTATGCCTATGGGCAGTTTTATGGGCACGTCTATATTGCAAAAAGAATCGTTTTTTGGTAATGCCTACAGTACGCAAACAGTCATAGTTTCGAACAATCTCCACTAAATTAATTTCTTCAATTGAACCACAACTAATAACAAATTCTCGACAGGTTTTCGTTTTAGTATCAGGTATTTTAATTAAGTAAATGCCACTTTTGTCTGTGACGTGTTCAATAGCCATTCGACACAGCTCGTCTCCTATACACCCTCCTGCGATTCCAATGATTAGTGTGACTTTCATGAGCAAAAAATCGTCATCGTTGGCCCTTGTTATTTCTTTGGAAAAAACTTTAGATTTCTTCGCCTTATAACCTTCCGATTTTATTTTCAAAAAAGATATTAAATTATTGCACCTGCTTATATCAATGTTTTTCTCTTTCGTTCGCATTGTCCTTAACATGGAATAATGACTCCAAGGGATGAAGACATTTGTTGTGTGGACTTCTGCTGGAAATACGCTAGTAAGACAGTGTCGGTGAGATTCTTTATTTTATTTCCACTACACCACTTTCCGAAGTGTTTAAATGCATTTTCATATTGGATCCTTGACCGAGCCGGTAGAAGCGAATTCATGGCTATTCTCGCAGATTCTTCTACGTCTGATGAAGCTAAATCACTATTTTCTATGTCTGAAGAGTCCATTCTCTCCATTAGGTTCCTGGAAATAACTTTTTGAGGCAGAATTTTTCGAATTACATACGGTTTGTCAACTTTACTAACATAAAAAAAAACAATTTCAAATAAATAACATAGGATCACCATGATGATCTAATTGTTATGATAATCAAAACGACAAATTCAGGTAAATATACAGAAGTAATTTAAAAAAAGCCAATGATCATTATGCTCATAGAAAAAAATCTTGTAAGACGTGTGAAAAGTACTCGTTTAAGGCACTCGTAGGAATTGCGAAACTCGCTTCGCTCGTTCCGCAAATTTTCATACTCATGCCTTAAACGAGTACTTCTCACACTGATATCATAAATAGCTATTATTTAGTTTAGTGCTGTAGGAACAAACTATTTGTACGAAAGGGGTAACGTAAGCAACTCTCTACGTAAGTACTTGCTTAAAAAAAGGTCGCTTTTAGCTGAAGTTTTATATTTTTTATATTCAACTACCCTATCTCTTGAGAGTAGCGTAACCATTTGATATCTTTCCAAACAATTTTGTGGCCAGTTTTTTTTTTTAAGAAAAAAGTGTTTACACAGCGAAGAAAACTCATACAAATTCTCACGTTCCATTTTCTTTAGCAAATGTGATATTTTTTCCTCTATTTTATAGTCCGAGTTACACTCCATATGGATGTGACTCGGAATCAGAAAGTTGTGATTTATGTCGGTAATTTATAGTTTTTTTTTTATTGCCATGGAAACATTATTAAGACATGGGATTTTTTTTAACCGGAAGACGTATACAAATAGAGCGTTATATCTTTAACATCATCAAAAGAATTATTATTATCATTATATGTAAAATAGTTATATAAACAAGATGTTATCTGATTGGCTCCATAGCTCGTTAAGGCTTCGTGCTACATGCAACAAACACATTGTTTATCCATACATATGCGCATTGTATAGTAAAAACTCCAAAGTTGGCGCTTATAAAAAACTTCAGTCGAGAGTGGATACACATTGTTACAAGTCCAAGGCATACACCGGCTTAGATAGATATATGATTTGCCGCTTCTTCTCTGCCTTTCCTCTTTTCTTCATAGTCCATGTCTGCTTTAGATTGTTGAGCTTCTAATTCATTTGGAATTATTTTTCTTCAACGTCCTTGGCATTTTTTATAAGCATCTGATATTTATCACGTCGCATCACATGCATCTTTATTTGGATTTTTTATTTTTATACCAGTGTTTCGAAACTGGGTTTAATATACTTTTCGTGAGACAAGCACTATATTTTCAGGAAGCCAAGTTCTATATTCGTCATACATTCTTTTTAGTGTATAATAAATACTTTCGACAAGAATATTTTCCCGATTAATGTCTTTCGTGAGTAGGTATCAATGAGATATGAGATTTAACCAATTTTAAAGCCTCCTCTAGGGATTTTTTAAGAGGATCACATTTCCTTCTCAAAATCGCTATGAGTAATTCCGCAGGTAGAAGCATATTGCGTTGTTGGCGGTGGCATTTATAAAAAACTACAGAAGTAGAGAGTTAAAAAAACACTTTTTACATTGCCTTATTTTTTCCGTTTATATCAAGAAAACAGTGAAGAGTAAAATTTCGATTTAAATTTCCTTCGATCTTTTTTCTCGATATGTACTTTTCTCGGCTTGAGATCCTACCCTCTTTTGTCGAAATTTCCAATTTTCCAAAATTCATTGAAAAAATCCTGTCTTTCTAAACTATATTTTTTCCCCTACAGTTCATTCTGCAAATCTCAAGCTCCTTTAATTCTTTCGCTTTTATTATTTGGTGTGAACTTTCCTCTTAATTTTCATAATCTATAGTATATTATTATATTTTCTAGTTTTCGGGTACGTCCGGTTAAACCAAATGTGGATGACAGACGATAGATCACGAAAACCTAACATCGAACAGGGCCAAGATACATTTTTACTTTCGTGAGACAATCACATAATTTTAAAACAGAATTAGATATAAGGTACTATAAATAAAATATCTTCAGAATTTGACTTTTACGATGTTCATTTCTATAAAATAGTACGTGGAAAACCCTTTACTTTTTGCATTTAACATTTTAGTTTTAGAGCTAGAAAAAAATTTAAATGGAATTTTTATGAACCTCCAGGATTTTTTAGCAAAACACATAGATATAAGCATCGCAAACCTGTCAAACATACCAACTTTTTAATTTTAAAATGCATTACCCTGTATAGAGTTCAGTTATCGGGTAGTCCGTGCGTTACTGATTCCGAACATGCCAGATTTGATAATTCTATCTCTAAACCAATTTAAGAAAACTAACAAGAACTGTGCGACAACATTAATAGAAGTAAAGCGAGGGCATAAAAGCGAAACAGAGAATAGCCTACAGACTACAGAACTACACAGTGCACAGTGTAAGGTACGCGTGCCGCGTGCATTGCGCGCGTGTCAACAAGCTTTAAACTCAATTATTTTGGAGCCCTCGTAACACGTTGGTATGTGGCTCCATTTGCCTCATTATCGTGGCGCTCATTTTAGGTTCAATCCCCGCAAAGGGACCTTTAATTTTGTTTTCTTTAGGGGGTTAGCTTGGAGTTAATGATGGGTGACAAACAGGCAAATCATTAATTATTATTTAGTTTTTAGAGTAACAAGAACTACCTTACGGACCGGACCAACATCGTGGGTCGCGGTATATCTTATACAAGGTGATTCACGGTCGATGGTAGGTTAGACGTTTCCGGAGAACCACTCAACGGATCATTCTGAAAATTTGGTCGTTTACATTGTAACAGTCCGATTTTGCCAATGTCAAATATTTTTAAAATTTCATTTATATGCCGCATTTAGGGAAAAATATGCTGTAATTTGCACTCATCGGTTTATTAATTCTAAATTTATTGATTCTATTTGTTGTTAATACGCTTGAAATTGCCGAATTTCTTAATGTAAATTAATTCTATTCTAAGTATGGGTTAACGATATATTTGTATTAGCATTTATAACACGTTGTGACTATGTTTATTTTAGTTAATAAGCGAACACACATTGGTATTAGAATAGCTTGGCTTGATTTATATTACATTATCGTGGAGCAGCCAACAAACCTTTCTATATTTGTACGAATTGTGTTAATAAAGCCTACTGTAAAATATCAGTAGATTCGTCGATCCATATTTTACTCACGGTGTGAATATTTCATAGCCTTTTGGGCACCCCTGGGTTGCTGAACACCAATTGCCGGTAGATCATTCCGGAGATCGTTAGATCGTTTTTGGACCTCTCCTATTAAATATATTTATCTCTTCACACGGCAGGTTGCAGTTTTTGTAATGTTCGCTTGTTCGTTCCGAGTAATAGGAATGTACTATTTATTATAAATGACAGCTGTCGATTTACATTGTTAAAAGTTTATAGTTTTGTTAGGGAGTATTCTCTGTTAATTATTGAATCCTTTGATTTCGATGCCTTAATTGTGGCTTCCGCCGTCATGATATCCTCATAATAAACGAGAACTAAGTTCTTTGTTATCTTAGAAATATTCCTTGTATCGAAATCGCTCGGCTTGTTTCAGTCCATCCCTACATCTTGATCGGACGTAGGCAAAGGCAAATTGACGATAACGATCGAGAGTTCTTTCTAGTTAGACCGGTCGGCGAAGAGAGAAGCTTTATGTTTGAGTGCAGTTTCAGATACTCCACATTTAGTTTGTGATTTAATTCAACCCATTTATTGGCGATATATTGTGGAATCTCTTGGTGTTTTGACACGAATACTGTACTAGGTGAGTTTGTCTCTGGAATTAATCTTGTTTTTACTGCCTGTGAAGCGCGTGGACGCCATGACGCTAACGGTTTTTTCCCATTATTTCTAGAGGCTTTCCACGTTCGTCAGATAAGACCGAGACTGTCGAATTTCCCTAGCCCTCACACACACTAACGAGGTAATTATTGCTGTTTTGCCTAAATTAATGATTTAATTGCTTATCTGTGTTACCTTTTTTTGTGCATGGTCCGCCATTTGCTTTTGCGTCCCATATGTTATCCCACCTACTCCATTTTATCTAATCCGATTTTTTTTTATTTTAATGTAATTTTAATTTTCATTTTCTTAGGGGTGATTCATACCTATCTTCTTTATATTCAAGTTGTCTGTACCTTAGTATCTCTTTTATTTGCTAATGGACATTGCAAGTCCATGTTTTTTTTTTCGGGGGGAATTTGTTTTATAAGGAAAATATATTTATGAAAGGGCTATGGTTTTTATTAAAGTAAGGGGACTTCGTCTAATGCGCACTAGGTTATTTCAGGATTTTATTGGAGGGCCACAACCTTGACTGGAGGGCCACTACTTTTACCTACAGGCTAGAACCAGCTTTTTCTAGTGGGTTGGAAGCAGGCTTTGCCAGCAGCAATTATCAGCCAATCTTGACACCGAGCTATCGAGACCTCGGCTAGATCTTCCCCTCGGAGCCATCGAGAGGCAGTACCTAAGGTATCTATAGGTGCCCGGCGCCTCAACGAGAGTTCGACGACCGGATTTGGGGTATTGTACAGAAGCTTTATCTTTCATTGATTCGTTTGTTTATCTGTTTAATATAATCGCTCTTAGTTTTCCTTCTGTTAATATAAATCAAATATTTACTGCCAAGCTTCGAGATAGCTCATTAATTTTATTTTCATTTATTCACTGGTTTATCTGACCAGTTAATCTGTTTGCTCTGAATTTTCTCTCTTTTTAATATAAGTCAAGCGTTGGCTCAATAATTTTATTCTTTTCATTCATTTATCAAGTAATATGACCACTCTGAAGTTTCACTCTTTATAATATTAATCAAGCATCGAGAGCCACGCTTTCAATAGTTTTATTCTAGTTTTGTTCTTTTATTAACTTATCGAGTCATTTGATTTAATTATTGTAGCCATTCATTGCTACATGTTATCATTGCACATTTAAAATCGGTGCAGCTATTAGCGCATGCATACCTAGTTGTAATTAGCTTAGTTAACGTCAAAGTGATCACTTCGGTTAGTAGTATTTAGGGCATTTAGTTGTAAGGCATACAGAACCGAGTTGTAACAACTGAATTTGTCTCCGCACAATCTCCATATTGTGCTCTGTTTATTTCATCAATTACTTTAATAGTCATTTGACATTATTTTGTCTTAACTAACAGCGTTTCCATTCAACATTTTACTCCAGATAGATTGTTGCTGTGTTTTCAAAAAAAAAGAACTTAGTAGTAAATATATTGTTCCTTAAATTTTAGATTGTGTTTTCTTGATAAGTTAAATTAATTGATTAATTATTGATTTAATAGCCAGTCTATATTCTCGTTTTCTTGTTGGTTCGAAATTAAGTACCGGTTGATTTAATAAGCCGACATAGCCACCCTGCACAACATCAGCAGAGCTTTTTCCGTTTAGTTGGATAGAACGGGTGGCGCTCAAACGACCCGACTACTGGGTCCGGGCAATTGTAACACGACTCTGCGGAGATAGGTTTCTTTTTAATTAAAGAAAAAAATCTTTACTTTATTTTTAAACTTTAATAAGAAAAAAAAAACGTGTTGCAAAAACGGATATGTTCTACCTTGCTAAAATATTTTCGACAGTGCAATGTCGCCGCTTCTACTAAAAAGCAGTAGCAACTGTCAAATTTTAAATGGAACACCCTATATATATCGACCATTTACCAAGTTTGACAGCCTGTAAAATCTAAACGGCTAAAGATAGAGCAAAATGGTATGCACTTTCCTATCTTGGTTTTTCATAAGCTATCGTTTGACACTAATTTTAGATTTAACCTGAGGTTAAATTTAACCGGAATTTCTTAACCTCTGGTTAAATAAAAAATTATTGTCAAACGATAGCTTACGAAAAACCAAGATAGGAACATGCCAACCATTTTGCGCTATCTCTAGCCGTTTAGATTTTACAGGCTGTCAAACTTGGCAAATGGTCGCTTTTCAACAGTCAATATTTCAAAAACAGTAACAGATCGGTATAGGACATTATATATGAAGTATGTGTAGAATTCTCCGCAAAATCCAAATATGCAATAATATATAGGGTGTTCCATTTATAATTTGACAGTTACTACTACTTTTAGCAAGGTAGAGCCCGTTTATGTAAACGACCACATTTTCAGAATGATTCGTTGAGTGGTTCTCCAGAAAGGTTTAACCTACCATCGACCGTGAATCACCTTGTATAACGTTTGTAGTCACACATTTTATAACGTCCGCCTCGCAGTATCATACATTTTATAAAGTTTTTAACACGTTCACAAGCTTATTATCCAGGCGCCTAAAGAAGTTTCACTTCAAAAATGAGTGTGATTGCGGACTACATGCCTGAGGTGAAACGTCAGCCGCACCAAACAGAATAATCGCTACTTTCAATCACCTCGTCGGCGTCGTGTTACACACTTTATATGTAACGTTTTATAACGTTTGCGTTCACGTCTACCAGTAGTGAAACTTCATCCGCACAAAATAAAATAACATTTTTATTTTATGCAAATTTGACCCAGTGAATCCTAGAACGCACTATACGTTTTTATTTTATGCAAATTCGTTGACACGAATGATTGCACATATTATACATGAAAACCCAGCCCGTTCAACAATCGATCTTGTCAGAGAAAGATATGCGAGCACGGCACGGACGACATGGAAGAGATGCAGATAAAAGAGATAGTTGCTTGGTCTGAATTGTGATTAGGCCGGATCAAAATTCGCCGCGTCGACCTCTATTTTCGTTAGCATTCACCGTATCACACATTTTGTAACTTTTGTAATACGTTCACCAGCTGATTCTCCCTGTATAGCGCGCCTACAGAAGTTTCACGTCATGCACATTTACGATCTGCATTTGTTTTACCTGATGTCAAACTGTACCTGTAACTGTATTTCAGGAAAAGGTAATTTAGTTATCTCTAGCTCTAAAAATAAAAGCGCTTGGGAAAAATACGGAAAAGCCATACTGTATCGCATTGATGTATCAAGTAATATTTAAGCTCAATAACTAACGCCTAACTTTCAGATTTCCTTGCTATGTTTACATTAAGAACGAGATTCGAGGCAATTAAACATACGCAAATAATAACGGGGAATATTTTAAAATCATAAATTTTCTACTAACTATACTTATTCGAATTCATTAATTACACATGTTATTTAGCATATTTCTCCCTGAAATTTAAAGACTGAAAATATCTCAAACATTAGGTCGTAGTGACTTTGTGTTGTTCTTTTCAATCCCAAAATTTCATTTGAAACAGGCACCCTCTGCTACAACAGAGTTACCTCGAAGAGAATATAAAATGGGGAATAGAGTCTATAGAGCTCTAAAACTGTTCTTTTTCATAGTTCTTATGCTATTACTATTAAAGACATTGTGCACACTGTATCCCATTGACGTATCAAGTGAGATTTAAACCTGATTAATACAATAATACCTCACTTTCAGATTTTCTTGCCCTGTTTACTTTTAAGAACGAGATTCGAAGCCATTAAATAAGCGCAAATAATTACCGGAAATATTTTAAAACCATAAATTTTCTACTTACTAGACTTAATTAAATTCATTAATTATACGTTATTTAATTATTAAGTGCGGTAATGGGTTGAGTAAAAAAGCCGAGAAGGATTTTTGTGTACGTGATAGTATTCACGCCGAAGGTACCAGTTCTTCATGAGATAGCAAGCATTTTCCGAAATGTCTTCAACTTTAGGTGGTTTACCTATAATACCTTATTGAAGAAATCAGATATAATAATATACGGTGTCTCTAAAAGGTCTGTACACAATCCTACCGCATATTTCTGGGGTCAAAATAGGCCGATTTAAAGCAATTTACCTTAGCAATTTCACTATCCATTCGGTACAGACGTACTTACCATTCATGTTATATTACATAATCTACTAATGCATATCAACACAACAAAACAGTCAAAAACAAGATCTGATTAAAAACAACCAGAACTAACAGCTCCTGTTTCGCGTTACTTATGGTGTAAATCATGATGTAATTATCTAACAGAACTCAGTGATGTAATAATATGATCCAGCTTTGAGGGTGTCGTACTGGTAATTATTTCGATTTAACCAATCACGCTGATAAATAAAAATAGAAATTTTTACCCTTTCCTTATCTACAAAAAGTAAGGATTACAGTCGGAATAAAATTGGCTATGTTAGTTAATAAATCAATGAAGAATGAAAACATACATGAAAGTGAATAATGGATGATTACTGGGCATTTTCGATTGACAATATAAGGAAGAAAATACAAAGTGTCCAGAAATATGTGGTCAAAAATTAAAATAAAAGTCAATATTAAAATAATTTATTATGATTAAGAATTACTTGTTTGTTATATTGGGCAGCTTATCATATAAGAAGTTTAATTTAATTTCTTGAGCTTCATGAATATTAATAATATTATAAAATTATTTTTATTAATGATTCTCAATACGCGCATTATACGAGGGTCAATATGAATTAATCGAGAATCCATCACAGGGTTAATATTTGCCAAAGATTTTATTTTAAATATGTATCAAACAGTCCGCATCTTCATAGTTTTGGTTTCATGTTTCATCCAATAACCGGGGAGGAAATAAGATACATTGGCATGATGATACCATAATAAATATGGACATGGAATGGCCACAAATACACATCCCAGTTTGGGGTGTGCCTGCTGCATACCTTAAAAGCATTCATAGAATTAACAATTTTGCAACGACTTTACCAAACATATGACATAGTTCTGTTTGACTAAAGATTTGATCGAGATGATTTAAAACAATATTTAAAATGAGAATGGAGCATGGATACGTATTTAACAACCCTTAAATACGATATGGAAAAAGCAAAAGAACAATAGATAATTAAGTCAAGTGATATTTATTCAGTCTTTAGTAGAAATAAAAAGTAATCTGTGTATTTATTGTCTGACCATTTTAAAAGTGAGGCTTTGAGAGTTGACCCAAAGGCTCAGAAATTACAGTCAATATCCTAAGTATAAAAGACACATCGACATTAGATCCCCCAACACTGGATTACAGATCCTCAACAGCCACATACTGTGGCTTCGTTACTGGTACCCGTTAAATTCTCTTATGTTAAACATACGTTTTCAAGCCAAGCCAGTATAGGATATAATGTGTAGTTTCTTCAATATGCGGATTACCTATAGTAATCTATACTTCACATATGAATACAGAATAGAATATGTCATGGAAAAATCCATCAAGCAATAAATTATCTGACAGAGTGGACAGAAGAGAATGTGATAAATATATTGTATGACAACCGCAAAATTATATACAGTTTCCTCATATAAACATTCAAATCGAAATCAATAACATAGAACGATGAGAAATAAACAAGTTGAAGCATGTCGCGCCAACGCAGAAAGATCGAAATGCAAACTTGATGAGGAGCAGACCACAATATCTTACTTAAAATTACTTACAAAGAACTCATTAGAAGATATCTCAATTGTATTATGGATGCCAAGCGATAGCCTCATTAGCACAGGTAAACTGCAGAAAACTGGACTTCAAGCTCTATACGAGAGGTACCTTTTGCAAAAGCGGCACAACTGAAAAAGAAGAAATTGGCTGCGCAATCCATTCTTAAAAAGCTAGCTTTGAATGGTGACACGACATGTCCAATATTATGAATTTTTACTTAA
>JAEQML010066191.1:0-20217 GCA_016904865.1 Pissodes strobi
AAATCAATGTATGCCCTTAGAGCACCAGCCACCGAATGACTGAAAACCTGAGATGCGAACTTCACCTTCATTTTCTGGAAGTTATTCGGGTAAATGTGTTCATTTGTTAATTTAGGAGCAAATCTATATTCTCTTAACTTATCATAGCTATACCTAGTTTCAAGATACGCTCTGTCCGTCTCTCATTTTCCGTCTAGGTGAAGAAAGGTATGAGCAAAAAATTGTTTCTCTTAGATTTTAAAAGATGTGGAATATCATACATATATACAACTTTATAATTATCCACAAAAACAAAGAATTTTCACGTCAGTTTTAAATCATTTTTTACAAGTCTTTGAAAATTGGAACCTTGATCTGAAACTACATCAAGTACATTAAGTCCTCCAGAATTTAGTCGCCTAACACTTTCAAATAATATATGTCTTTTAACTCCCCTGAAGGTGCTAACGACCTATAAAAAAATAAGCAATTGGTTGCTTCCAACTACTAACAATACCTCTGGCTATTACCACCAGAGCATTGCTTGCCGAAACAGTGCCGAAATTAAAGAACAGAGATATTTAAGAAAAACTAAGTTGAGTGGATATTGCCAAAATGGTAGGAGATGTGTAAGTTTAGCCTTGTTTCAAAGGTTAACACAAAAAATGTATAATATAAAAAAGAAACATGCTTAGTGTAACGATAAAAAAGCGCTTTAAGAGAAAAAAATCTGTTCAATACCAAACTTATTAATTAAAATAAACTTGTACAAAAACTTGATATACTATAACATTAACGGCTAAACATGATTTAAACTAATTCTTATAGCTTAGGGTAATAGTCTATAGTATTACCAACCTTATTATAATATAATAAACTTGTTCAAAAACTTAAGGTAATAAATATATTTAAAGTATAATATTGTCCGCAAAACACAAAACAAAATTCTTTTAAATCAAGTCTAATAGGTTAAGGTAATACCTAGTCTTCATGATCTTTGTTTTCAAGAAAATCAATCATAGAGCGTAATAATTTTTTTGTTGTGTGATATTTTGTTTTCTGGAGGTAAAAGATTGAGGACAGTTTCCTTTAAGTCCTATATGGTTTTGTTTTCCTTTAAAATTGATACTTCCTTTCAAGTTTCATCTTCGCTGTAGGTGTATATTTGACCCTTGTCACTCAAGGATATTCGTTATCAATAGAGACCATGATTGCTTTATAGAATCAATAAGATTTTCCGCAACTTCTGTAAGATCCCAAAATCCAGAAGACTCCATGTCGATAATCTGAAAGAAGGGATGATACTTTGCCGACGTGATGACGTTGTGTAAGTCTTGGAGACCATTGCTTTCATATCTCTTTTCCGCTTCTCAATTAGTGCGAAGTCGCGGTCACACGCCATGGAAACTACTAAACCCTTATGTTGAATATTCTCAATTATTCTATGGCTTATCAAAAAAATTAATAGCAGAATACTAATCTTATTTTTATTTTGCTCTGCGCAGTTGCCCGCCCAAAGAACAAGATGACTATGGGAGACTTCAATACTATTTAAAAATTATACAAGAAACCATTTCCTTGCTTTCTCTGTCTGCCATCCCTTCATTCCAAACGCACATATATACAGTATTAGTGTTTCTGCAATGAATTCCCAGGTTGTAAATTTTTCTATTTATAAAAGTCATTTTAGGAAGAAATATCGTTTGGAAAATCATCTCTATTGTCCTTTTTCGATATGGCCGAACCTGCCTAGTATTCTGACAGCAGTATTCAAATTGTCATTTAAGGATTCTAGTTGAATGACAGTCGATAGATTTTGACGTGGTTACAGACTTTTTTTCTGTCTATTAATCTAGTAGGATGAAGGAAAACAGTAGAATTGGTTGTTGTTGATTCTGTGAGTCTTTTGTTTGTGTTACTCAGGTATCACTCCTAGGTGGGCGAAATTTTAAATCAGGAAACTCCTGTCGAAATACTCTTTTATAAAATCGATTTGAACAGTTTTGGTTTGCATATAGCTTCCAGAAAGGCCGGCACAACTCAAATATTATAAATTTTGAATTAAAGCGTTTGAAATTTACCAGTATTGTATTTTATCTTGTTTTGCCATTATTTAAAATCGTAATGAAAAACTTTAGTTTTTACTGAAGAAGTGTGCGTAGGGTACTCCGTTTCTAACTATGTTGTTCGAAATATCAATTACTTAAAGGGGAACTTTGATAAATATGACGGTTTTCTCCGAAAAGAAGAATTAACGTTCTGTAGCTTTAATTGAGGGTATAATTGAGTGAAAAACGTTTATTATTTATTATGAACTAGTATTGAACGTACAACACAAATCACATTCTGAATCACACAGACAGGAACCTTAAATTCTAACTAATAACGAATAATTTTGACTTCTAAAAACTTACATTAACCTATACTTAAGATTCAGTACTTATGTAAAGAGAACTAAAATGTTAAATAATGATAAAAAAGAACAAAGTACATTATGTACGGGTTATCTTGCTTTTAGTTTTGCCCTAATAAAATAAGAATAAAATATTAATTTCAACATGAAATAAACTAGCCTAAAATGTATAAACCAAACTAAAATAATTAAAGGTTTAAGTAGAAACTAGAGTAGAGACTTGGTGTGATGTTTTTTTCCCACCAATGATATGATTCTCTTTTTTATTCTCAGGTATCCCAAGTTTGTTTTTGTACAATTTCTTAAACTCCATATTTTTTAGATTCCGTGGTGATCTTCTTGAGAACATACTAATACTCAAAAACGTATCTTCTGCATAATAAGCTTTACAGAAGAAGTCAGCAGGCGAATCTTATCTAACTTCAAACACTTTAATATCAGAGGTTTTTACGGTTTCACCATCTGAAGTTCTATAATTGTCTTTAATACCCATGTTTGATGTTATATCTTTAAGATCAAGAAAATCACCGTGGCTCCATTGCATTGGTAAATAGTATAAGGTTGTCCTGTTTATTAGCTTGTCTGATAAGGGTTATGTACTGCTCTGGTACATAAATGGCTGCAACTTTTTTGTAACGAGATATTTGTTTTCCTATCACTGAACGAATATTATCGGCATCATTCTGGGTGTGACCTCTTACTTAGTATTTATGTGTGATAATGTTTATATTACTTAGTTTATTTACTGCGTGTGAAGGCGAAGATAAATTTGTTTTTATTCTGTCCTGTGCAATTATCTGTGTAGAACACAATATCTATCAGTTTTTTTATCTTTTATAGCTTTAGTATTTAACTTGTTTAAAAAATGTCAGACAGGAACCGATTTCGTTAGCGCCTCTTTTTCCTTCGCCCTTGTGCCAGACATAACATGAAACGTCATTATCACGTGTACTAGCTAGAGTTAAGTTATATATATTCAATTTTGAAATCTAATTAAATGAGGATGCGTTACCAACTGGACACGGTAATGTAGCTTGCAAGTCATAGGTTACTACGTACTTTTCAGCTTTTTTATCATTTTACCTCTCTAGTCTAGAAAGATCCTTTTCTTGTAAATGATTTTCATACGTTTCTTTTATTAACTCTTTTCCTTGTGCAGAAGCGTTTTGGAATTCTAAACAGTGATCACATTGATATTTTTTGGGAAAATAGAAGTCAATGTTAGATTCCTTCGTAAATATATCCTAGTACGAACGGTATGAAGCAGATTTCACTCGTTTAGTCTCACATAATTCCATGTAATCTCTATGTAAATCGGCTATTGTTTTTGTTCCCTCTATATACTCTTTTTGAGTCCGTGCACTACAATAGTGACTTTCAACTCGGGAAATTGATTTTTTCTTCAAACGTCAGTAAACCCGTCATTACTCGACTGTGTAGGCGGCCGTGAAGTTTCGTTTTTCCTCCGCCGGAGCTTTACTTTTCACTTTTCCGCCGGCGGAGGTAAAAGTGTTGTCATAGCAACATAGATACAATACAAACAAACAACAAAATAAGCGTCAACAACTCAAGAGTTATTAAACTAAAATTTCTATTTATCACTTAATTTGTGACTGCATTTCTAAAAATCACTAATTTAGGATCAAATTGGTTATTATTTAATCGAACTTACTCAATAACTGCTTATCAATACGGAATTAAAATGCAATCGAAGACGCAATTTTAAAAATATAATTATTGTTGACAGTGTCCACTGACAGCTTTATGTTACATTACTATAGCAACAACCTGAGCCTATTCACCGACACCGCACCGGTCTAAGCCGCCTTGCGAACCCACTTATCTTTAATAATAATTATTATTACTATTAAAAAGAGACGTTTTTGCATTAATTTATCGACATTTGAAGAAAAAACAGCATATTTTATTTGGAGGAAAAGTTACTTTTCCTCCATATAAAATAATATACTATTATGTGATCTCTAATTCACTCCAGAATGTCACCATCTCTATCTTTATGATTTTGTGCGTTCGTCTTGCTTCATTTTCAATAATACCCTGTGATTCTTTTTTTCTGTTTTTCGGTTATAGTTCGTATAGTTCTTGTTGTTATTCCCAGTGTGGATATAAAAAACTCTTTGCAAACTCGATGTTTCTTTTCTTGTATGAGCATTGTTTGAAGCACGTTTGGGATTACGGTACTTAGATTTTATGATAGGAGTCATTGCTGATGTGATATATTCTTTGCCTTTGTAAATCCGCTAAGTTCCCGTATTCTTCAAAAATTATTTTTCGACATTCTTCCGTGATCTCATCTTTACATTTCAACATACATTTGTCAGTGCAGGGTGGTAGTAGTTTTCTTTCAGGTCTAGTTGCCTGTGTTTTTATTTTAGTTTCATCTGCCTGTTTGACAACTTTTACTCACGTATAGCTTTTTCCGCAGTTTCTTAAGCGCTTTATCTATTTTTTTTTATCCAATTATATTTATTGAACTCTCTCTTTCTTCCCCCTTTTTTTAATAGATCGTCATCTTCATTTGAATTGTTTTTGTTGTTTTTTTCTTAGAATTCTGGCTGGGTACTAGATCGTTTTTATTACCCATATTTTGTGTTTCGGGGTAATTTTCATCTTCTGTCGGACGAATTTGTCACACTTGAACTCATGTGATTTACCCGCTTGCCGGATAGGATCTAGAGGAAGGATGATGGAATCTGGATATACGTTATCTAAAAGATATTAACATTATTAAAAATTGCCGATTTAAATTAACATTCATACCTTGACATTTAATTAACTCGTTGAGTGGGATGGTATGTATTGTTCTGTATGTTTTAAATGTTCATCTGAAGGAACTGAATAATTACAGTGACTAACCTGATGATCTCCTTTATCTGAAAAATATGCATAATTGTAGTCTTTAAGTATTACAATCTAAAAATATTATAAAAAATGTATGAAGACTTACTTAGGAAGGAAAATAACTAATTTCCATAATTAATAATTTAGTAGCCCACAAATTAGGAATAGTTCTATATTATATCCTGCTTATTTCCTGCCATTAATGAATTGCAGTGCTTTCTGATACAGGGGCCCACTGAATTTTTAATTGGCTACATCAGTTCTTTCATAGCTGTACACAGTGTACATACCTTGATTTTGAAATAATTAATGCGACCCATGTCTGACGATTCTTTATCAACCGTCCTAATCATAGGTGATATTATGTTAGATTCTTGATGAGCAGTCGTTTGTTCTGATTCGACTTTTTCTTGTAAATCATTGGTAATTTGAATGTTACCTGCAAAAAATGCTTACATATTTATTATAGTACGTACATGATAAGTAAATAATTATCTTCTCAAAATACCTTCTAAACTATCATTTTCCTTTGCTCTTTGGTTTTCGGTATCGCTTAAAATTTTTCAATTTTCCACATTGGGTCATCAACGTTATGAAATTTTAAATTTGTCTTTGTAAGTTTCATTATCAATGAATTTCTAGATCTCACGTTTTCCACTTTCCCTTTAAATTGACAAAAAATGTTTTAAAACAGCAATAAAAATGGTTTGACTATTACACAAAAATGCAATCCATGTTAACATTAAAAAGTCTAAGGAGTTCAATTTTTATTCAAGAAAAACCGTTCCAACTTGAAATGTAACGTCTATCTGGCTTGGCAAACACATATTTAATTCATGTAAAAACATCTAAAGTCTAAATAAACAATGAAATACGACACAATAAACATAAATTCAATTAGTTATTACGAGCAAAAACGTATTATTATAGAATATGACTTTTTCCCTTGAAAAAAACTAAATGAAAGGTTTTAAATTTACATTAAAAACAGGCATAACTTAAAATGTGAAGATGTTCCTTGAAATTGTTTTGAAACTATTAACTTCCCTTTCACTGTAAACTTACGCAACTAAAGATGTGACGATATTTGTTGAAATTTTTAACAACCATGCACGGCACTTTTTGTTTTATGATGTTCTTGAACGAATTGCAGAGCGTTACCACCACAACTGCCACGGTACCACTGGGCTGAAACTGAAATGGGTCAGTCTTGCAACTAACGTCTAGCCGCTGACGGTAACTGACTATCCATATGGTATTAATATGGCTTTGCATGGCCCTCCGCTCGCTTCGCTCGCTACGGGGGCTCAATCAACAAGACCTAACCAAGTGCTAACCAAAACTAACCCAAGACTAACCCAAACTAACCCAAAATTAGGAATTATTGTTTTTTATTAATTTATGGTAACTTTTCTTAAACCCTTTTAGTAAACCTACCTAAAGATGCGAACGAGAGCCAGTTAAGCCTAGTTCTCAGAGCTTCGACTGTCGCCAGCTACACTCTCTCTGGCCAATAGGAGACAAGGAACGTCAGAACCCCTAGCCCCTCCACAGTGTCGCCAGTTTGTTGTCGCTGGAGTTGGTTTGAATCAACTTCACTTAATTTTCATTGGGGATATTGTGTAAAATGACAGATGGTTGACACCATCGTGACGTGACAGCTGTCGCTCGACATCGAAAAGGCATGGAGTGGGGATTGTCGCGGGCCACAGTCGAAGCTCTGAGAACTAGGCTTTATGCAGTGCCGAGCTAGGTTCGTGGATCCTCGGTACACTTTAATAACCATATTGGGCGCCATTAAGTTAATATGACTGAACTTACAAAAAAACTATAATATTATTAAATCCTGAAATCTAATTTTTGGAGGATATTTCCAATAAGGCATAATATTTCCCCAAAATAAATATTTTATTCTTTCCCTACTAATGAGGAGATCCCTTGATATAAAACAACAATTATAGAGTACAATCACAATCACATGTATAAACAATAAAGCAATAGTAAGGAAGCTTACATAATGTTGACTATTATTGACAATCGTGAGATACAAACTGGTAGGCAAATATCCTGCGTCCCGATTAATAGGTCACTAGAATGATGGTTATTAGCGCACAGGGTTTAAAATTCATGAATTTTATTCTGCCGCAATAATATAAAATAAAATATGTGTATAATCACTCAATCTGTAGATAATCTAAATTTGCCGAGACAGCCTTACAAATAAAAAGCTAAATCGTATTATCCAAATTTTTACCAGTATTAGTATATGTACAGTCTAGGCAACTCCAGAGCACTTCAAATCATAACCTGACATTTCCAAACTTGTTACATCACAACCAGCCGATGATAAGCAAAAAGAGTAGGATACGCAAGCGGTGGTTTAAACCTAAGACACGCAAGTAGTGGTTCTAACCTAAAACACGCTGGAAATGATATCGCAAGTAGGCAAAGCGATATGCATGTGCCAGAGCGGTACCCGTGGAGAGGACCCTACAAACAGTTGTTTGTCTTAGCAAAAAGTAAATATCTAATATTGAAATGATTACTCCTAACCTAACTAGCTTTTCATCTTACCTGTAGATCTACCTCTAGGGCCTATTGCCTGGTACACGGACTGCTCAACAAACTGCCATCCTTCGGACTCCCAGCCTCTCTCTGCAGCTGGCTGGCCAGTTTCCTTAAGAACCGATCCCTACACGTTGCAGCCGATGGACACATCTCGGACACATTCACCATCAACGCGGGCGTGTCTCAGGACGCAATACTTTCACCAACCACCAGTTTTGCAGATGACAGACCCTTGTCTCCCACTTTAGATCAGAAAATCCCTTACCAGCGACTGAGACGCATCACCGCAGACAGGAGCAGATTACAGCTATTAATCAAGACCTGGAGAAAGTTCAAACTTGGGGCGACTCAAATTTGATCCAGTTCAATGCAGCAAAGACCCCAAGCAGCAACGTTTACCAAGAGGGCCAATACAGCGGGCCCTGACATCATTATTTCTTCATCCTCGTCGATCGGACCGCTGTGGGTGTCTCGGTCAACAGCAATATGTCATGGCATGACCATGTTACTAACATCGCAAAATCAGCCTCCCAGAAGCTTGGTGTGCTATTTCGCAACAAAAAACTCTATACACCGCAGTAGTTGCTCTTGCTGTACAAAGCGCAAATAAGACCGTGCTTAGAATATTGCTCACATGTCTGGGGTGCCACGCCAAAGCATACCCTAAAGCTGCTGGATTCCATTCAGAAGAGAGCTGTGCGTCTCGTCGGCGACCCGAAGTTGACCCGGAATCTGGATAGTCTGGAACATCGCAGACATGTGGCCGAGATATCTCTGTTTTATAGATAATTTCACGGCAGATGTTCCCAGGATTTGGCCCACATCATCCCGCCCCTGGCAACTCCTGTCAGACACTCGCGACAGACGGCAAGAGCGCACCAGCTCGTCGTACAACTAAAAACACCTAGAACATCGCTTTATAAGAACTCGTTTGTCTGGCGCACTGCATCACTGTGAAACTCACTTCCAGGACATCTGTTTCCCACTAATTACAACCTACAACTATTCAAGAACCGTGTCCATAAATATCTTCGCGCACACACCGCTCGTCGAGCTCCATAGGATCTCCCTTTAATGTGTGTGCCACTGCCATAAAAAAATAAAAATAGCAAGTCGGACAAACCGAATATTGTAATATTGTCCATTCTAGAAAAACAATAATCGTCAATTCCAAGAATCGGCAACATGACAGCAACAGCAATACATAAATTATTCTAGAAATATTGGAAAATAGAATTAATCCCACTGAAAGACTGCATGAAAATTTTGTAACTTACCACATGGAGGTAGGATTCCCATATAGATAACCTCCATGACCCTGGTTCGAGTCGAAATACTTAAATGTAACAACAATATCATAAACTAATGACCCTAGTTACTTGAACCAGTCCATGAGGATTTACACTTCGAAAAGGCCACAAAGGACGCCGGCTTATCGACTCGTCTCCCAGACGGCACGGCGTAAAAAGGAAAAACGCTTCTCTCTCACGGAACGAATGTCAACACCTTGACTAAGAAGCATTGCTGCCAACTTAACTTAGTTGAAATAGCGAGCCCAAGCGCAGGAAGAACCATCTACGTCACAGCTCGGTTAATCGAACTTCTGCCCTACACCATATTCGGCAAGTAAATACGCCTTAAATGGAACCGTTACTTGGGAACGTCGATTCTTGAACCTGCCTAATCTAACTGTCAAAATCATATGGTGTGCCTGTCTTACGGTTAAGCCTCATAACCTTTCATAGCCTCATTCAACGTAAAAACGTTCTACTAGGTAAGTGTCAGTGTCAAAACTCTAAAGTATCGGTACTCATATTGCTTTATATTTGTCTAGTAAAGAAAAATAAATTATTTAATCTGAATTCTACTGAATAACAATTTTATAGAAATACTAAAAAAATAATTTAGTAAAACGCGTTTACATTTCTGTCCCCGCAGCCCTTGTTTCATGAAGAAGATGCCGATATAGTACGTTGAGTTTTAGTTTTTATTTTATTTACAGAGGCCCTACTAGATTTACATCTTTAGGCTTGGTATGAATTATCTGACACGTTAGTTATATTTGACATTGCCCTTAAGTATATTGTTTTTCTACTTCGCAAGGTGTTCCAGCTCAAACCCCCGTCCCTATTCCTTCCTTATTGTACTAAACAGACATTTCCTGTTTAGCACAGTTCCTTGCTTTTTGTGCCAAACAGGCATTTAAGGGATCGATTAGCTATCACTTTCAGCCTATCAAATATACTTAGGCGCTCTCGATAAAAGCAGATTTAAACTGCCAGTAGCGTGGTTACGTTATTTTCTACTTTGACGTATTATGCATTTTCCTACGCTAAGTGAAAAAAATCGTTTTTTTCATATACTTAATTCTACGGTTTATATTTTATTTAAGCAGAAAAACGACAAGAAAACGAACTCGCTATAGTAAATTTTTTTGAAAAACCTTGATATTGATAAATCTGAAGTACATTATCAAAGAAATGCCGAATTTTCACGTAAATAGTACAGAATTCGAATTTCTGCAGTAGTCGAAGCGGTACAGATCGAAAGCTATAAGAAAACGGCATTTTAGGTTAAAAGCAAGCCTGCTCTGTACAGGTTATCTAGAGACCTTGAAAATTGATTTAATCCGAGGAAACCAGAGTTTGTTTCCTTAGGATCCAAGATGGCGGCCAATTTCCAAAATGGCCGCAAAAGTGTAGATTTCGTGTTTCTCGTCCGATTGGATTGAACAAAGCGTTGTTTTTGATTATGTTTTGTGCGTATAATCCAAATTTAAGGCTAAAAATGTAAAGCTGTTCCAAATTTTAGGTAAGGAACCATTTTTTATTTAAATATTCTAAAAAGTTTAATACTTTAAATATTATACATATCACCCAGGATATTCAAGTAATTACTCATTTACGTTAGCATAAAGTATTTAGTGAATAGTTACAAAAGAATTAATTGTGCGGGGCGATACAACGTTTTTATTTGAAAATTATTATGAAAAATACTTGTGATGTTTCACATCAAGTCGCCTCTAACTTCTGAAACGTTTGAGGAGAATTGTGAGATGGAGTTGAAGCCATATATCCAAAATAATGCATCGCATTTCAAAGCACAGAAAATGGATTGTGGCATCAGTATCCTGGCTAAGGCGTAAAGGATGTCATATGCTAAAATCGCAGGCAATTTTATTTTTCTTCTTGGCTGCGTCAGCGGTAAGGGGAATCGGTTCCCTTCAAGTGGTATCAAACAATGGCAATACTACTTTCGCTTCCCAAGGTGTCCGCACATCTCCTGCGGGCTCCACTTCCCGTACCATGGAAGAAGCGGATGGAAGAATCATCATCTCCAAGACATAGTGGCAAATGGCGCTCGCTCAGTCATTATCCGTACAGTTGACACTGATGTGATGATTCTCTCCATCTCCTCTAATCACCAGCTACACGCTCTTGGTCTTCAAGAACTCTAGTTATCGTACGGTACTGGGGCTAAGCGTCGGTTTGTAGCAGCTCATCTGATTACAGGTAATAATGTACTATAATTACATAAAAAGAAACCCCAAGTAAAGCACTGTAAACTTTTTGATAGGCACTCTGGTAAACACAAATTCCACGGCTCTTCGAGGATTCCATACATACAGCGGCACCGGGTGAGATAGCGTTTAATTCTTCGCAGGTAAAGGCAAAAAGAGTGCATGGAAAACCTTGAAAGCGATGGAGGAGGCAACCCTGTTCTAGCGATCGCCACCCCCTTGCAAGCTGTTGAACCAGAGTGCGTTGAGTTGCTTCAAAAGTTTACGGTCAAGCTCTACGATCAATTCTGTTCTGGGATGACAGTGAAAGAAGCACAAAGATCAAGTCACTTCATGCTATTCCGCCGATGTATGTTGCTCTCTACCAACACATCCTAAGGGCAGCGTATCAAACAGGACAAATCTGGGGCCGTTCACACCTGCCAGATGCAATTTTCCGACTCCATCTAATTGAGGTTGGATGAAAATTTGTGGAAATTGGGTTCCCGTTTGATCCGACCTTCCATATGTGTTGGAGGCCTGTCGGAGAGGTGTGTCGCAAAAATACTTTGCCATGCACAATAGAGTGCAATTGTAAAGGAAACTGCAATAATACCAGGTAATACATTATTTCTTTAACTACATCTGAATGACTTGGTGCAAAAATTATATTTGGGAATTTTACAGTTCCGGGTATCTGGGATGCCGATGTGGACAATTTGTGAGGTGATCCTATCATCCGCTGTTTTTTGTTTGACATTTATTTATTACTGACGTAAACAATAAAACCAGCTTTTACAACCTTATTTGTGCCTTAATTTCTGAGTGCCTGGGAAGAAAACCGGGCTAAAATAATGTGTTTTCTAAAAACGTGTAAATTTGTAAAAAATTAAACAATTAATAGTTTTTCAACTTAAATTGAAATAAATGGCCCTCTTTCATTCCCCTACCCTTTCTTCAATCAAATCATACAAGAAACACGAAATATAAATTTTAGCGGCCCTTTTGGAAAATAGCCGCCATCTTGGACCCTAAGGGACCAAATTTTGGTTTCCTCGGATAAAATAATGTTTTTAAGTCTCTGGATAACTTTGCAAACTGGCTTGCTTTTAACCTGAAATGCCGTTTTCCTTGCTGTACCGCTTCGACTACAGGTAATACTTGATAATACGGTTTAGATTGAAGTAGCGCAAAAAGTGGCCCCTTCGGACATTTTTACACCCCTAAATACATAGGATATATTATCGCAAATTGTATATTCTATTCATGTGCTAAATACGACCTTTCTGGACAATTTCACAAAAAAAATTTATTATTGTGAAATTTGTCATAATCTTTAAATATGTTGCATTAACAATAATACACATACGTAGAGTTTGGAGTTTCGTGACTTTGGCTGTTTTAGTCGGTTTAAGGTTGTTATGAAATATCGTAAGTGTGCCCATATATTCTTGGTTTTCTACGATTTCGTGCTTTTGTACTGAGAAATCAATATTCGTTTTCACCGATGAAATATGATTTCGAAATGTGGGGTTTGTGATTCGAATATAAACCGGAATTGGCGGGGCCTTTAATGGACTTTTTGGCTATGTTTTTATCATGCAAATACACAGTGCTGTGAATTAAATACGGACCAGGCAGAAATATTTTGATCGACATCCGACGAAATGCTAATGCTACGCAATAAATGGAGCCACATTTATTGACACACCCATAATTAATTGGTTCTAATACGACGTGTTGTATATACGTGCGACGTGTCTTCAAATAATGCTAAAACTCTGTGCACTATCATCTGGTCGAAACCAACAAAAATCAGTCATAACTAACTCAAGGCATGCTCAAAATCCAGAAAAAAATATGTTATTTAAACTAGACAGAGGAGAAGGACTTTTGAATCGCGAACTCTTCGATCTGACCAATTATGAGGTGTTTCGACCGGATCGTGAAATGCTTCGAAGAAGATAGATATTGGCGATGCCCTTATAGCGGCTAAGATCTACTTATAGACTGATTCAATGCCAAAGTTTCCCAGTGATGCTGAAGATATGTGGGTCCTCTTAAAAAGTGCCAATTTAATAGTGTATATTTGCTGTGTTTACAACCCACCAAATAACAAAACTGCAAATTCTGATTTATCGCGGATAAGTATCCTTATGAAGAGTGGTGATCCTTATGTGTGGTGGCATGAATTGCTTTTCTGTTGACTACTAGATACCTTAAATTCTGTTTATTTCTTTTCAAGGTAAGGCCAGAACATGCAGAGCTAATTGATGCATTCCCTTTTACAGCTTAATCGCAGAAATAATAATAATGATAGTTTTCAGCCTTGTAAGCGATGTAATGCGGTGTCACACTCTTGCTGTAAGCGAAAACGGTTTTCATGCAGCTATTGAATTCATATTTAAATTAGAATTACAGAAAGATCCAGTTCCTCTTAATTAATAACGACTTGCAAAATGTTCTATAGGAAAACGTATTTTCTCAAAATTAATTGGAAGAAAATATAAAAAAGGTTTGTGACGTTTTAAATGATTTATTAGAGAAAGTGTTCGCCCTATTCGCAGGAGTGCTAAATTTCCGCATTATTTCCCTAGTGCTAGTGTCTAAGTAGGTCAAAGCAGCTAATTAAGAACGATTTTGAGAACTATGCAAATTATATAGAGATGATGAGATTTAACAACAATGAGGCCAGCAATCCCGTGGACAAAAGTAATTTATTTGTACGTTATTTTAAGAGCGTTTTCTTAGAATCCAATAATATTGGGAAATATAATTATGTATACGAGTTGAGTCACAGTAATTCAGATTGTTCGCATTCAGAACTAGAAGGCGTTGGTGCGGCTATTCGGGACATGGATCCTAGATGGCATTCCTTATTGTTTCGTTATAGATTGTAGTCCGGGTCCCTTATATTCCTTGCTTGTATTATATATTCAATCCCTGTCAAGGGAATCTTTTTCTGATGTTTGGAAGTTATCAAGTGTTGTTAACTTATTTAGGTGTGGTCAAAGGAACACTGTTTCAAATTATCGTCTCAATAGTAAACTTTGCATATTTTTTAAACTATTTGAAATTATAGTATAGGTATATCTATTTTTAATTCAATTGAAATTCAACTTATTTGACGTAGCATGAATTCCTGTCAAGTCGGTCCATCGAAAGTAATCTTATGGAATACTTGAATTTTTAATATGAAATCTCGATAATCGTACTCAGGTTCACGCAGTCTACACCGTTTTCCGGAAAGCCTTTGTCAAAGTTAATCATGCAATAATGATAAATAAACTAAGGACTGCTGGTGATGCTCACCCTTTTAAAATAAGTCGAGACGTCTCTAAAAGATCGAAGGTTTGGTGCTTGTATAAGTAGTGGTGTTAATGTCTACGTATTTTCGGTCACCATAGGAGTCCCTCAGATTTCTCACCTGGGATCCTTATTTTTTATAACTTATATAAAAGATATTGTTCAGTGTTTCGTGTTTCCCACTCCAATATTATAATTTATGCAGATGACTTGAAAATTTATAGGTTTGTAGAATCAAACTTAGATTCGGAGTATATACCAGACCATTTAATGAGTCTTAAGTATTACTGCAGATTAAATTACTTATTTCTCAATGCGGATAAATATTGCTCAATTTCTTTACAGGAAAATAAATTCCCGGGCGAATGTGATTATGTGGTAAATAATTCTACCTTTAAAACAGTCAGGTAAGGGACCTCGGCGTTATGTTTGACGATAAATTTCTCTTTGAAGGGCACATAAACAGTTTGGTTGTTAGCTTTAAAATTATACGTTTTATTAGTAGGCAAGCTTACAAGCTAAATATTTAAAGAATGCCGACTCGTATTTTTCACGTTACTATACTTTTGTTTATAGCAATTTGAACTTTGCTTGCACTGTATGGAATCCCATTTACTTCATTTATAAAAGCAGAGTGGAAAGTTTTTAAAATGTTCGTTTTATCTACCGAATCTGAAAGTTTATACAACAAATATTAATGATAATGACACTGGAAAACAGAAGAAAGCTTTCGGACATCATGTTTTTTAAATAAAATTCTCAATAAGTAAATTCTCAAATTTTACTTAGATTAATAAGTTTTATCATTTCATTACGCTAATTAAGGATAATTTCTTTTTAATATACCGTTTAGACACACACAGAGTTCGTAGTTTTCTCCTTTGTGTCGAATGATGATATTACCTAATTATTATTATTCAGATTTTAATCTGGTTTATTTTTTTATTCTCAAGCGAAATTGAGAGGGAGGTTGTGAGGATGTTCATTAATATAAACAAACCTATGCCCATGCTCTATTGTGTTTTTTTACCTGTTTGTATGTAAATAAATATATTGTGCAGAAACATAAAATCAATTTTTGAACATAACTGGAAAATTACAATTTTTCGACAATATTACTGAAACTATAATGAATAAAATTAGAATATTGCTTTTAATTTTCAATAATCTTCAAATATGCTATATTATTCAGAATATAGGATTAATTTTTGATCTTAATTGAAAAATAGCTATTTTTTTACAAAATAACTGAAACTTTTAGGTAAGTCCATAGTTTTCTAAAATTCGTAAGAAAATTTGGTTCTTTTTTTTTTCCTATTTTTACTAGAAAATACGGTTTACATTCCATTAGATTAAAAAAAGGGCAGAAGTAAAACTCTGGCATCTTTCTTCGAAAGGCCTGAATATTTCGAAGCTTTTCTATATTTTAGATTAAGTATGGGTTAATATTCAATATTTATATATTTTTTTATAATTTAATATTTTCTACTAATATTTTCTGGCAGACTCTATCAGACTATATCAGGTGCAGCATAACTAAATTATAACTGTACTGAAATTTCCAGTGTGCTGTAAGGTTATATGCTATTGAGTGTGCTGTAAAAATCGTCACAATCTCAAGTAGCAAAAACTCTCATAAATTAAAAAATATTCGTATTTCAAAAATAAATAAAATTCCTTATAATTACCTATAACCTTTTAGACTTATTGTATATGTATAGCCTTCATAGAATCAAGTTTTAAACCTATTATCTAATTTTAGCTCGTAATCTGGTGCAGATAATAGCTATTGTCATTAATTCAATAGGTATTGCCATCCAATTAATTAACTCGGTGTGAAATGGAAATTCAAACATAAAAACACTTAATTGATTATATTGGATCTGCCCGTAATCCAAATCCAATTGCGAAGTCTATGGATATCTAATAATGAATATAAAACATCCATGAGCCAATACTAATTAAAAATCATTTGTAATGTCTGTGTGTTTAGACTTTGTTTTGGAATTCATTACATAGTTTAAGACTCGCCAAGCGAAGTGGTCTCTAATCACGCTATCAGGTTTAGTTCGACATCATTTAATAATAATGCAAACTGACCCACTAACGCAAATATCAGAAGTCAGTTAGAAAATTTCTCTATGTGTCGAAGGCTATTATCTCCAAAAGTAGATCACAAAATAGTATGTATCCTGTTTCGTCATTCATTTAAGAGTTTTTGTGTAGGCTCATAATTGATTATTTTTAATACATTTTTGTTGCGATTTGTGACACTCACGAGCGCCATATTATGAAGGACGACAATTCACTCAATTAATAGATTTATGTTATGTGCCTTTCTACCAGCACGCGAATTCGTGGCATTTTGATACAATTATTATAGCAATATGAATCTCTCTTACATTATCTCTTCCATAAGCTCTTGAAATTTAAATGCTTTTAGACAGCCTTTAATATAAAAACGTTGTGAAATCAGTATTGGAAATGATAAGTTATTTCATGCGGAAACCGCCACCAAAATGTAGATTTTCAATAAGGTGAAAATGGTTATGACTCTAATTTCTTTAAAGATTCTAATCTCTATCCTACCTTGTTAAAGTTGGTACCTAATTCAATTTCTGGAAGCTTCACAGTAACATCTGCTTTAACCCAGGGTAGTAAATCTAGACCTATACTTTTTATTTTATTTCTAAATAGCCTACTTAGGACAATGGAATTATTTCAATATTTACTTTTTGCAAATGACTTCAAATTCTTTAAGGCCATCTCAGGTGAAGAAAATCAAATTGTGTAGTACGTCGGTTTCACGAAAACGAGATGTTTCTCAATACAGCAAAATACTCTGCAATAACTTTTACATGTAAATAAATCATTTGCTACTTGCCTGCTCGTTGGAGGGCTAGCATCTTCAATTGAGTGATAGCATAAGGGACTATGCTTGCAGCAGAATAAATAATTACTTAGTTCCGTTTTCATTTGTTTTTCACCTTAATTGAGGAGGTGAGGCGAATCGAAATTTACGTTTTCATAGATCATTATTTTCCCCAACTAAAGATTTTTTCGGATTTAATATCCGACGACCGTTCGTCTTCGAGCAACCATCATCAATATTTACTAATGTTTACTTAACTCTTTAACGCCTGAGTTTTTAAATCTTACTTTTGCTCGTATTTAATAAGTCGCAGTGATCAAGTAAATCTTAAAATGCAATAAAAAAATGTTTGTATTAAAAAAATAATCGTTTCTAGAAAATAATGGGTCCATATGGACTCACTAGGCGCTTACCTGGGAAACATGATTTGATACATTTAATACTGCAAAACTGGGATTTTTATTATCTTTATTTGAAAAAAAAAAACATAACGGTAAAAACCATTTCGTATGAAACGGTTGAAAACAACTTATGCAAAGCCCAACTTGAAATTTAGAGCAAATCGTCCTGCCTTTCCTTGAACAATTTATTGTTGCACACCTCTTTTTTTACCACCATCTGGAACTGGAATAACATAATAATCTACCCGATCCAGTCTTATATTGCAGCTACATGCAAATTCTCTACAGTGGGAGTAGATGATCTACCTCGGAGGATTTCAAGTCTTACCAGATATGACTGAAACGATAAGAGAAAATAGATGAGCTGATAAAAATATAATGATCTACCTCGGAGGATTTTTAAATCTTACCAGATATGACTGAAATAGTAAGAGAAAATAGATGAGATGATAAAAATATAACAAAACCTAACTACTCACTTGGACAATGGCCCTTCGAAAATCAATCTGGCTAATTTTTTCTGCCTGTCTTTCGATAAAGTTTCTATGCATTTCGTACAGCTGCATCTAGGAAATATGTGAAAATTGGCCAGTACCATTTCTTTCCTCGGATGCCGAATCATTACAAAATATTTATTTTACTAATGTAATAAAAAATAAACGTTACTGTTTTACCATCGGTGCCTCCCATGTTCTTATTATGCTCTGAAAATGCATGTGGCGTTGGGACTGGAATAACTTTCTTGTCTATGTCTAGAACACTTATCCACATTTCGCAGAAGAGTTATCCCATATGAGGTACTGATTACTTTACTGTTTCTCCATCTTATAAATTAAATACCGGTTATGCTTCCAAGGCATGCCCCTTTTTTCAATAGCTCGTTTTTGAACTTTATCGCGCTAGATTTTGGCATTCGATTTTCACCAATTGTTCGTGCTCCTCGATATACGTTGGGGTTATCTTCAGAAGTTTTTAGAGATTTCCATAGACAGATTGTCGAAAAAGAAATTATACTTTAGCTTCCCCTTTTTTGTTTTAAGTCGTTTATTATTTGAACAAAAGTGGCAGCACATTTTCCAAATAGCTGTTTCTATTGCGGATTAGCTCGAGGATTATTTCCCTGATATACTTCAAAATTTCTCATATATCCTGCGGATAAATTGTTTACAACCGTATCTGCCGTAATACCTTATCACGAATGCATCGTAAGACAGATTTCTTTCGAGTGCAAGATAAAACAAACAGTTCTTCTTCAAAAAATCATGTAGAGATCTCAATGAACATGTTGTCTGCCTTATCTATATTGTTATTATCGTAAAATGGATAAATTGTCATATTTGAAGAAATCGCCTCATAGCTTCAAATGCCTTATTATTTTTCATATCTGTATAAGAATTCCAATAATAACAACATAATCTCCAAAATTAGTCGCCATTCTTCTAAGGAAATTGGAGGATTTGAGCATTTTTTAAATCAAGCATATTTGGTAGTGTCCGCGTTTTCATGCGTTGTTTCTAAATTGTTGTGGATACGTGATCGTGTATGGGATGGTGTAATCTTTGTGTATGGTGACATGAACAGCTTCTCCGTTGACTCAGATTTCTGTTTATTGCGTTTCAAGGTAAATCCAAAACATGCAGAGCTAATTGATGCTTTACCTTTTGCTGGACGTATGCAATTTAACCACATAAGAAATAATAATGATAGAGTTTATATTATATTATATAACAATTAGTATATAAGTGATGTAATGAGGTGTCCTACTCCTGACGTAGTGGAAGACGGTTTTCATCCAGCTATCGAAACGGTATCTAAATTAGAATTTCTTAGACAGCTTAAAAGTTCGGGAGACACATTTTTTAATTACAACAAAGCAGACTTCCCCTTAATTTATAACGACCTACGAAAGGTTTCGTGGGAAAACGTACTTTCTGTAAATAATCTGAATGAAAATAAAAAAAGTTTAAGGACATTTTAAACGACATTATTAGAGAAAGAGTTCCCCTAGTTCATAGGCGTGCTGAGTTTCCGCATTATTTCTCTAGGGCTACTATAAAGGTATTCTAGATGAAAAAATATTATAAAAAGTGGATAAAAAAATATAAAAACATTTTTACTACTTTTAAGCTTCTGAGAGGTAGGTAAAAGCGGCTAATTAAGAACGATTTTGGAACTACGTAAATTATATAGAGAATGAAATGATCACAGATGAGTACAAGTAAACAGTTCCACCACAAATAACAATTAATTGTTAAAGAAAGGGCCCAAATCACATTTCAGTTGCATATCTGATGTTAAAAATGTGTATGGTTTTGTA
>JAEQML010066192.1:0-20215 GCA_016904865.1 Pissodes strobi
ATACAAAGGTGTTGATGAAAACAAACTGTCTTATGTGGTATGTTTTAACAAAGTTCTGCTGCGGAATACATTTTCTATAAAGAGGAAAATATTTGTTGGTTTTAGCTTGTAGAAATTATTGCTGAATTATTTAAATGCTTTTTTTTTGCTACTCCTATATTTTAATTGATTTAATGAAGCTAGTTATGATACTGACGTTTCATTATTAATCTGGGTTATAACCAATCAAATTTCAACATCACAGTGATATTCGGTCAATATCAAAATCAGCCATAATAATGACAGATTTAAAATTAATCAATTTTGACAGTTCCATTTACTTAGTAAATTTTAAAAATTAAAGATTATTTTTCATTGCTGTGACTGGCTGTAAAAAAAATAGCATATGCAATTCACATTTAATGGCTACTAAGACCCTCGCATTCGTTAAGACACTCGCCTATGGCTCGTATTGAAACTCGCATGCTTGTGTCTCAATTGCCATCATTAAATGCTCGTTGCAAAATATTCTATTAATTGTATTGATTCCTGTATTTTGGATAAAATATTTTTATTTAGAAATTACCTTTTGTGAAATTGTTTCAGATCTATTTGGGTTTTCTGTACCTTATTATAAATAAAAGAAACATCTACTCTATTCTATACCTGGTGGATGAATAAAAACTACCATTACATACCGATAGCAATAGCCACCTGCCACAAATATAATTTTCACTTTTCAAAAGATTGTATTGAAAAGCAACCCTATCAAATTAATAATGGTAATCTGAATCAAATGGGTGCGGACGTTTTATTGTACAAAAAATACATAATCAAAGCTTACCGCAAACAACAGGTTGAAGCAGAACAGCAAATATTTAACACAGGTCATACCGCCCGACACCATTCTTAAATTTCTTTAGTAAAGAACAAAAACAGTCTATTTAGGTCAATAAAAACCTTTGCGATTTACAACGGATTACCTCCTTTTTATAATTAGAGCTCATACAATTTCCTTATCCTCGGGAAATATAGGGTTTCCTTAGCAGTTCTCAAAAAAGATAAACACAATCACAAACATACGTGACGTGACGAACAACAACAACTCTAGTTTTTAACTGAATAGAAAATTGATTGTCAATTGTATTCGCGTCTACCTACACTAATTTTGACGTTTCACGCATGCGCACGTGCAAATTCATATTTTTTTCAGTTCTTTTCTTCTTGTTATATATATATATATATTTTCTCATAATTTTGGCCACTGACTTGAGGTAGTTTGGCTCACGGTACAAGGATTGTACCGTGGTTTGGCTTAGTTTTGTTTGGTTACGGCCCCGGAGCAAGCGAAAGGAGCGGAGGGCTATTGGCTATGGGTGAAGTGAAATATTCGAACACCGGGCTGCTGCCAAATGCCCAGGTCCGAAGGTTGAAAATTTGGTCTTGGTGTACACGTGAGTGACATATTCCATAAAACGAGGCGCGCGCACTCGCGCAGAACTCTGTGCAAGTTGGATTCATAGATATGGTCGAATCATCGATAACATGTCAATGGGTCGATTTCCCTGCTTCCTATTTGTTTTATTTTTTGGTACGGGAAAAAGGCTAGGCGCTTTCTCTAATTCACCTGTTTGATGATATCTTTGTCACGCTTCCAAGTTAGAAAATGATGGCATTATAAGATCCTTTACACAAATAGTGCACTATATAAAAATCGGCTTCTCCTATTGGTCGATCCACATGGCCCTCCGCTCGCTTCGCTCGCTACGGGGGCTCAAGAATAGGAAACTCACCAGTTGCTAACCCAAGTTATCCCAAGATATACCCAAAATCAAGAAAAAAACTTAATCTTAAAAAATATATAAAAAAGCAACCTGGTTTGAACCCGGGCCGTCCAGGTGAGAGTTATCTAAATCTCTACACCACGAGAGCTCTTGACAGAAATTGATTGCATCACTAAGACATATTGTAATAGGAGATGGATCGACGAATAGGATAGGTCGATTTTTACATAGTGCACTATTTATGTAAAGGATCTTAAAACGCAAAAGGATGCATTGCACTACCAAGCGGTGAATTCACAAGAGCCGTATTCGATTCACTACTTTGGATCAATTCAGATCGATCTAACTGAACCTTATTGAACTGATTTGTGTTCTATTGTAAAAATATCACTTTGCCCCCACTACCTAAACAGTGATCCAGCTCACCTGTGAACCAAAAATGGACCGGGATCACGAGTGTCTCGCGACAGTAATTGCTTTGACCGCCGTCAACGTCGAATGTTACAAATGTGGGTACTGACGTCAAACTCATTCAAAGAAGGGGGATTCGTTGTGAATATATTCACAGAAACACATGCAAGCTGCTGTATACATATATCACAATAAGTAATATTTCAATTTTCGCGTGGCCCTCCGCTCGCTACCGCTAGCTACGGGGGCTCCAGAAAAGAAATCTAACCAGAGGCTAACCCAAACGTAACCCAAACTAACCCAACATCAAGAAAAACTGTTTGCTAACCAAAACTAACCCAAGACATACCCAAAATCAAGAAAAAAAACTGTTTAGAAACTTAACCGTAAAAAAAGCAACGGAGTTTGAACCCGGGCCGCCGCCGATAGTCGCTAAATTGAGACCTAACCATCTAAACCTCTAGACCTCGACGGCTCATGCACATTTTAAGATTCTTTACAGGCGGCCTCTCTTATTGGTCGATTCATCTCGTATTACTAATGTCTTCGTGATGCTACCGATTTGTCGCAAGAGCTCTCGTGGCCGAGAGGTTTAGACAGTTGGGTCTCACCTGGACGGAACGGGTTCAGACCCCTGTTGCTTTTTCTACTTTTTTTAAAGATTATGTTTCTAAACAGTTTTTTTCTTGATTTTGGGTATGTCTTGGGTTAATTTGGGTTAGCACTTAGTTAGTGTCCTTTTCTTAAGCCCCCGTAGCGAGCGGAGGGCCATGCGGATCGACCAACAGGATTTGGATATAGTTGTCTAAGCCTGTAAAGGATCTTAAAAGGCGGCTCATGCTGCAAATTGATTACATCGAGGACTTCGAATGGAATCTTTGAATTATTTTCATATTCAAAGGAATGGAATCGCTCGAGTCAACGCCACATAGATGGTGTTGAGGACGCTTTTACCCGAGTATAACATGGTTTGTTATACTCTGGTATTATGTTGAGTTTAAATTTAAAACACCGTTTTTATAGAGTAATATTTGGCTCTATTTTTATAGATACGTATTCTAATTAATTCCGATCGGATAAAAAATAGTATGTGCGATTCGCAGGAAAAGCACATTCCCGAACTCCTGAATTACCACAATCGTTCAGGAATGTTTTGCTTTTCCTACTAGTTACACAATATACTATATTCGAGAAATTTTCATAAGTATCCCAGAGGAATTGTCCAGAGAATTTAGAAAAACCAGCTCATTGGTACGTTCCTCAGTTAATCTGCTCCTTTCATCGGAACAATAATTATTCAAAGTAGGACTTCTATCTTGGTCGTGTACCAGATAGAACTGGCTCGTGTTCCCAGGAAGAGCACTGCGGTTTACCCTTTCGTTTACGATTGCCAGATCGATATTCTTTTGCATAGGACTGCTTTTTATCGTACAGGTAACTACTAAATGCCGATATAAGCCAAGTACCCACGTTTTTCTAGTCGCAGGGGACGTAACACCGGCAACCGCCCCTATTATGGGTGACCCAACGGACGATGAGGACACTCAGTCCAATATCTCAATGGAGTACGTCTCCGACCGTAAATTATCAGATGATTCCATACGTAAAATACGTAGTAGATGCAGAAGCTTCGCAGAAGTTTGCGTCCAGTGCCGGATGGACTATGAAATCTTACAGGATTACGGCAACTTAAGCATTGGCGATGCCTCAAAACTCACGTCAAAAGTTCGCCAACATTATAGAGACGCTCATCCTTTTTTGAGAATAAAGAAGTCAATATCGTCAAAGATTGACACAGGTAAAAAGAAAGCGAGCCCAACGAACATCCAAGGTACCGAGACCGCGAAAATGTTGAAGATCACCTTGAGCGACCGACAACAAGAGCAAATAACAAAAGACGCTTTTTTCTGTATGGATACAGCCAAGCCGGCTGATCTACTTGAAAACGACCCTAAAGTAATGGCTCCGCCGCCTCCCCCGGCAAATACTGCTCCTGCGACCCTGGTAGGTGATAAACCCAAAGACATTTTAAAAACGCCCTTCAGGCAAATCCCGTTCAAAAAGAACTTTAAGATCACTACCTTTGATATGGGCCAACCCCCCATGTGCCTACATCAAATCAATTGCAACCTCTTACCGATATTGACACGGAAGATGAAGACACGGTGAGTGTCGCGTCCCCCACCGCTTCCACTGCGGCATGGCACCGTCATGCTTGCCGCGAAGATCGCTTCTGATGTCTATGAGAGATTCAATAACAGGTAATCAACTGCAATACTGTTCCTGGACATTGAGAAGGCGTTCGACAGGGTATGGCATGAGGGGTTGCTTTACAAACAGCTTACCGCTGCATATAATCTCACTCATTGAATCATACCTTGCCGGACGCACGTTCGTGACCAGAGTAGGAACGCATACTTCTGCGAGCAGGAGACTGCGCGCAGGCGTGCCACAGGGCACGGTTCTAACGCCGCTGCTTTTCAATCTTTTTATAGCAGATTTTCCGTCACATCCTGAAACCCGCAATGCCCTCTTTGCCGACGACACGGCGATTTATTCCCGAGATCCCATAGCCGAGGTGGCAAAGTCAAGACTAGGTAATCACATGAACGTGCTTGTTCCTTATTATGAGAGATGGAATGTCACCCTAAATACGAGCAAAACTGAACTCGTCGTGATCACTCGTAAGAGGAACGACATTGATGTTACGCCTCTTATAATAGGGAACACGCCAGTCATACTTAAGACCCAGGTAAAATACCTGGGACTAACCCTAGACAATAAACTCAATTTCAGTAAGCATGTCTCCGCAATTAAAAATAAAAATGAAGGGATTAAAAGGGGTCTGAACTTGCTAGTGGCAGGCAAGTCCTACCTAAGCCCTACAAACAAGTTGACGTTATATAAGTCAGTAATAAGGCCTGCGCTCCTGTATCAACCCCGGTGTGGTGTTCGGTGGCCAGGAATTATTTGCGGAAACTACAAGTTATACAAAATAGATAGGTACCTGAGAGCGGCGTTCTCCCTTACTCTGCGTGATCGCGTTAGAACTACGGATCTGCATGGGTGGGCTAGAGTTGACTACGTTGATGATCACATCAACGACCTCGCATGCAGATTCTTCTGGCATCAGATTAAGGGATCGCCGCTGACGGACCATATTGCCGACATGCGGTACGACCTCGAACAACACACCACCCACGGCCCAATATATAAGGAGATTTCGTTATATTACAGGCAACTATGACCGCCTTAGCTCAGTAATACTCATTATTCCTTAATCCTAACATTAACACTTAAATTTCACCCTTCTCATAACTTTTACAGCCTTTTAGCCCAATTTTACATTACTCTGAAAATCAGTAAGCATCAGGAGAGCAGAAGCTCATTGTCTTCGCGGACAATGAGCACCCCTGCTACCTGATTGGCCAGCCGACCATGTTATACATGGGGGCGGGGCTTGCTAGAGGTTCCACTCCTCTTATAAATATGCACCAGTAACCAGCACTTGCTGTATCATTGGACTAACCACCGAAGCATCCATAATTCCGCAGCCTGATCCGCGGGATTCAAACCATGTACCTTGATGTTATGATAGCATACTGGAGTTGACTTGTATAATACAAGCCATTAACATTTTGTACATAGTTCTTGTATATAATGTATATGTTGTATATAGTGTGCTGTCTTTTCGAATTACGACCTCCTGCTCCCTGAGGGCAATTCAAGTAAGGTTTTTTATGTACTTTTCCTTACATAGACAGCCCGATAATATATTACACACCTAATAAAGTACTACGAAACTCCAGCTCTGGCCAACTAAAGAAATTAGCGACGTTGAAGGGTATACTCCCATGTAACGATCAAGCTTCCAGCAGTACTGCTACCCTTAGTTTTTTTTTAAGTAGGCTATAAGAACAGCCCCCTACGGGTGTTATACAGGTTGGCCACGACGTTGAAAGAACAACGTCAGGCGTAACCACCAGTAGTAGTAGATAGTATAGTATAATATAGTATCTAGACATGCTTATACTAAGCTTTGCAGTTGTCCTATATAAATAATCGAAATAAATTATATCATCATCATTATTCAAAGTAATAAAAGTAAAAATCGAAAATCATTTGCCGTTTTTTTATGGTTGTGGCACACACACTAAAGGGAGATCTTATGACTCTCGACGAGCGGTGTGTGCGAAGATGTTGATTGACACAAGTCTTGAATAGTTGTAAGTTGTCATTAGGAGGAAACAGATGTTCTGGGAGTGAGTTCTACAGTGATGTAGTGTGTCAGACAAAGGAAGCGATGTTCTAGGTGTTTCCAGTTGTACGACAAACTGGTGCATTCTTGCCGTCTGTTGTGACTGTCTGACACGTGTTGCCAAGGGCGGGCTGAGGCGGGCTAAATCCTGGGAACATCTGTCGTGAAATTATCTGTAAAACAGGGACATGCCGGCCACATGTCTGCGTTCTTCCAGTCTATCCAGATTCCGGGACAACTCCGGGTAGCCGACAAGGAGCACAGCTCTCTTCTGAATGCAATCCAGCAGCTTTAGGGTGTGCTTTGGTGCGTCGCTCCAGATGTGTGAGCAGTATTCTATGCACAGTCTTATTTAGGCTTTGTAAAGCAAGAGCAACTGCTGCTGTGTATACATTTTTTTGTTGCGAATTAGCGCACCAAGCTTCTGGGAGGCTAATTTTGCGATGTTAGCAACGTGGTCATGCCAGGACATATTGCTGTTGACCAAGACACCCAGCAGTCAGGTTGACGAGGATGAAGGAATGGTCGATCCTGCCATAATTGGACTTTTTGGTAAACGTGACTGCTTGGGTATTTGCTGCTTTGAACTGGACCAAATTTCTGTCGCCCCAAGTTTGAACTTTCTCCAGTCTCCAGGTCTTGATTAATTGCTATAATCTGCTCCTGTCTGTGATGATGTCTCAGTCGCTGACATAGAAAAGTGATTTATATATACACGAATCACTTTTCTATTGTCGCTGTTACAAGGTTTTCTGATATAAATTGGGAAAGGTTCTGTCATCTGCAAAACTGTAAACAGGATTAATCGTTTCTGTCAGCAGGTCATTAATATAGATGAGGAACAGAGTTGGTGAAAGTATTGCGCCCTGAGGCACGCCCGCGTTAATGGTGTCTGAGATGTGTCCATCAACTGCAACGTGCGGATAGCGGTGTAACGAACGCCTATTTACCCTAGTCCATGTATTTACTTTAATTTCGGCCTTTTCTTCACCTCCTGTTCGTTAGGTATCTATAACTGGGTTCTCAGTACCAGTGTGTTGACACCCTAACTTCGACGTAAAATCCTTTCCTTATGCACCTGGGCGATCACCCATATTTTCCATGAACTTTATGCCTCTTACCTGTAAGTATTTCTACACTCAGTTATATGTATTATGTTTTATTATATGTAAAAAGTATGTAGGCCACCTCAGGTTTGTTGTTAAATTATTAAACCAACAATTTTTATCTATTAATTAATTAGAATGAATGTACGCACACATCAGTTTCGTTTTTAAATAAATAAACCAACAATTGTAATATGCGGAAGCACACACATTGAAAGGGAGCATTATCTTAAATTTAAAAACGGTTATAGTTATCCTCTTTATATAATTTTGAATTGACATCTACAGGCCGCCAAATAATCAATATTTGTACCGCAAAGTAAATATACCATTTTAGCAATTTTTAATTACCACTAAAACAAGTCGATTAACAAGATTCCCTGCAGTGATTAAATTCGTATTTCCTGTGGCTCTATCGAACTGGCAACTTTCCGGCCAAGTCTTCTTTCTTTGTTCCATTCTCACATATCCTATGGAGTTGTCCGAGTTGTCTTGTGGGGTCAGTCCTCCTGACCCCACAAGACAACTCCATAGGATATTTGAGAATGGAACAAATAAATCGTGGCTTATGGCCAAGATAAATTGTACAATGGTTAATTAAATAAAATGCAGATGGATTAAAGCTTTAGTTAATTTTTAATGAGTTATTTTTAATATTCAGAACATAATACAGTGTGCTGTAATTTTTCATAATAGGCACTGAATTATCTTGTACATATGGCATCAAATCAAATAGTCACTCTTATCAGTCCTATCCTAGTACTCTAAGCATTATTATTATCTTAAAATTACGCTTACTGTCTATAATTTATTTCCTTATTAAGGATTTCTTGAACTGTGAACACGCGTGTGCACTAAAAGCCAAAGCTAGGTATGGAAAAATACCGGAAAATTCCCGAACCATGTTTTCGCCGAAATCAGGGCAACGTTGCGTAACATCACGTGTTTCTCGATGCAGGTGTATGGAGATTCTGAATTTCTGGGGAAAAAAAGCGTAAAAATCCTGCTTTAAAAGCATGACCTTATCGAAGAAAAATCAGTTTTGTTCTCACCTCTAGTTGCAGGAGGTCCTTATGGCCAAATGCAACAATTTTATAAGAAAAAGCAGTTGTAGCTGTCTTTCTTTTATTTTAATTCGCTGGACGGGAAATTAGAACCGCCCTGACCAATGAGGATCTTTTTAGAGCAAGGTTTTTCGGGGGAATCTGCATGAAATGCTTAACTAAGTGGGGAATAGTCCGCGCTTAAAACCCAGTCTAGTGAACTTTGAATTTCCTGCCGATTATTGGGCTTATAGTCCAAGGGTAAGTGACCTTTCTAATATTTGCTTTTTGAACGATTAAAATTAAATTAAAAGTTTTACATTTCTTCAATTAAATCGGGTACCCTGGCCCAACCCTCATAGCGGTTCTTAAGGAAACTGGCAAGCCAGCTGCAGAAAGAGGCTGGCAGTAATCGCAATTGCTCGACTCTCCGTAGTTCTCAATAATTCTGTTGCTCTCGAGGTACTTGAGTAGTTGCTGATTGACTACACGTTCCATGACTTTGGAGATCATTGGAAGCAAGGCAATTGGGCGATAGTTCGAGGGTGTGGTTTTCTTGCTTTTTGGAACAGGTTGCACTCGAGCGAGAAGATGAGAAGTAAGACAGAGGAAAAGCCTGGAAAAACGGGTGTTAGTTCGTTGGCGCAGTTCTTTAACACGATGGAAGATATTCCGTCCGCTCTTGATGCCTTTTGCGAATCTGGTTCTTTAAGGATTTTACGAATATCACGGTGATGAAATTTGACTTCTGCAATGCGTAGTTTTGATGTTCGATCTGGTGGGGAGAGCCTTGCCTTGGAGGACGTCTAAGGTAGAGTGCGATGAAAACATTTTGGCGAGCATGTTTGCTTTTTCCTTGGCTGTAGTCGCCGTGATGTCACGTTCGTCTGTCAAAGGTGTGATAGACGTTTTTGTAAAGTTATTACTTACTGCCTTTGCTACCGACCAGAAATTCCTGGAGCCATTGGGGCATTGCAAAAGTTTATTCCTGATCCTTTGATTGTGTTTGTCCTTAGTTTCGTCGATCACACGTTTGCATTCGTTTCTTGCTTCAACAACATATTTGCGATTTTCAGCAGTCTGATTTTGCTGCCAGAACTTGTAGGCTTGCTGTTTCCTACCTACAGCTTTTTCGCACTTTCTGTCGAACCAGGGCTTTCCTTTTGACGGTAACTTGATGAAATTTGGGATGTATGCCTCCATTCCTGAGGAGATTACTTGCGTAATCTCTTCGCAGCAGACTGACGGGTCGTTAGTGCCAAAGCAGACGTCGAGCCAAAGAAAATCTAGGTGGCTAGATTGTCCCATTTTGCAGAATTGTAATGCCAGATTTTGCGAGGCAATGGTGGATCATTCTTTAGAAGTGACAATTCAAAAACCGTAAGTAATAAGACCAACTGTAATTGTGTACTGGTCAGGATTGGTGGTTAGAAAAAGATCCAGGAGGGCGGCGAATTCGCCCCTCTCTAAGATTCGAGTTGGTTCGTCTACAAATTGCGTAAGCCCGCAGCTGATGGCAAATGCTTCTGCTTTTCTACCTTCGGTCTTGTTGTGATGTTTGAGCCAGTTGGTGCACTGGGCATTGAAATCTCCCAGAACGATTATTTCTGAATTGGGGTGATCGACCTGTATTGAGTCAAAAGTGGCAGTGGCGGCTCGTGAGTCTATAAAGTGGGAGGGCGCAGAGGTAGAAAGGTAGGCCAATGCCCGCTGTAAGTGCCGCCGAAGGCTAATCCGCCAAGGGCGGAAAACTTTCGGGGTGCCACGCCCAAAAGTCGTTAAAATCGTTAAAAAAACATAGTCGTGGGGTTTCTTGTGATCAATATGTTTATATTTTAGAATAAGAAGAATTTAGGAAAATCGAATAAAAAACATAAACATGACGATAATGTTGTATGTAATTGTAATAAGCATATAGTTATTTCGTTTTTAAATATAAATATATAAAATATTTTAATAGTTTCCTACTAAATTTGTAATAATTAACCACAAACACGACCAACAGAATTAACAGCGTCCTTCCCCGCTTGACCGCCTGTTATTAATTATATAGGTAAGTCCGAAAAACGGAAACGTAAATCGAACCGAATATGGAACTACTTAATTGACCCAAAATACCCAAATAAAGTGCATTCTTTATTTTTTACCGCCCGTCGGCCAGCATCGACAATTTGTCCAATAGGAAGCCGACAACCTGTCTAAAAATAGCATGTGTAGCATGAATACCGAAAATATTATTAATTTGTTGACCTATTTTTTAGATATTACCACGTTAATGAATCCTCATAATTTAGAGGTCTGTTTTTTAAAATATATACCACTGATGAATTCATTTTAACAAAATAATTTGCCGTAACTTTCTATTAAACAAACACTAAACAAAAATAAAATGGTTCAAAGTACTTATTCGGAATTACCTACTTTAGTTTAGCATCGTCAATCGTCACTATATTATTTCTCTAATCGCAAAATATCAATCAACACTCTAGTCAAAACAAATGCGACAAGTGGTAAAAATCACAGATCAAAGGAAAGCCGTCACGGGGACGCAATAAGAATGTGTACGAATCGGCCATTCCAGGTGGCGGTGATACCAGCCGTTGCCATAGCAACCTCGTAAACAAAATAGAATACAACGTGCTTTATGACAATCTGTGACGTAAAATCAGGACGCGTGAACCTGGGCGAATATTAGTAAATTGCTCTAGTACTTTAGTAGATAATTGGATAATGGTAATGCTAAATATGCTGAAAAATGTACAAATAATTATTAATATTATTATTGGCATAATAGGAATAGGTGTCTAATATTTTGATTTTTTTATGGATTTTTTGGGGGGCACGTGCTCCTGTGCCCCACGGCAGCGGCCGCCACTGAAAAGTGGTAAATAGCTAGTGTTGTAAAAAAGCTTTGATAGGCTATATCGCTCGGAGGGCGATAGAGATAACATATAATCTTGGTTACTCCCTTGGCGGTGAACTTGAGCCACATGACGTCAAGGTTGTTCGGTTCGTACTATGTAGCAGTTTGAGTTAGTTTGGGTTAGTTTCCACTGGAAGGAGCTGACTAGCGTTAAAGTATGATTGTACTGTGGCCAGTTCAGTGACTAGTTCAGTGCTCAGCAAATGATTAATTTCAAAAGCTGTTGCGTCAGCAACCCATATATCGTTCGTGTTTACGTTTACCTGTAAAAACAACTTTCAAAACTTTTCTTTCTTCGATCACTACTAGATAAATTGTTGCGTGGTAGTCGTGCTTGACTGTTTTTTTTTCTCTAAATTAGTTTGTTTGGTGATTATTATGGTTTTCATTTGGTATAAACATATTTTGATATTGACAACCTGTTCCTCTTTAGAGTTCATAATTAAAATTTAACTACTTACTTGAGTTTTATTCAGTTCTACTTTACCTATATGAAGGTTTTTGAATTATAGTAAAAAATTATCTTTAAAAAAAAACAACATAAATAAGACTAGCTTATAATTACAGTGGCTTGTGGGGACTGTAATTTAATGATATATCGATATATTTCCTTCTTTATTTTTGTATATCGATATTAAGATTTCGATATATTGTATAAACAGTATATCGATTTATCAAAACATTTTTGTCACCTCTATATTGGCCGATGCTCACCACACAACTCTAAAAAGAGATGTGATTACCAAGTAAATTTAACAAAGAAATAGCTTCCGTTTCCGTTCATGATTCATAAATAGCTTCCGTTTCCGTTCATGGTTACGATTCATTCTGCATTCTGTAATCCCGAATCCCGAATGCGTCGATTCTCTTAAAAGTGTTAATCAAACAGGGTACTAGCGATGGCAAAATGAAAAGTTACTAAAATTAAAGATACAGAATGTTTCACATTCTGTATAATCTTTGTTAGTTTTGTCAATGTGTTGAGTTTCACCAAAAAAGCAGTGTTTTCAGATGGAAAAGAAATTCTTCCTGAGCATTATGTGAACATATTTCCATAAATGTACCAATAATTATAATTAAAAGCAAAAAACAATTAAAAATAATATTATAGGGTGCCAAAATCAATATAACTGAAAATTAAAACATATTTTGTTTTTAACTAATAAGCTATTAGTACCTATATAATCATAATATAATGGATGTTAACGTTGAAGTTTTAAAGCTTGTTTCTAGATGATGTTTTGTTTATATTTATTTGAGACAATTACTGTTGATAAGTGCAATTTCGGCAAATTAGAAAATCGTGGACATGTACTAATGATTTTATGGATTAAACGCTTCGTCAACATTGAAGTCCAACATAAACCATGAAATATGCATGCATGGAACCACAGCATACGGTATGAAATATGAAAATTGAAATTATTTATGAGATCTTATGCAAAATCGTAACACCTGGCAACGCTGAAAAGTGAAAATAAGATAATTTCTATTTTAGTACCTATAGGCTATAATGGATGTTAACGCTAAAGTTTTAGAGCTTGTTTCTAGATTATGTTTTGTTTATATTTATTTGAGACAATTACTGTTGCTCTTTTCCTTTAATATACATAGCTATCACAACAAAAAGTGCAATTTCGGCAAATTAGAAAATCGTGGATATGTACTAATGATTTTATGGATAAAACGCTTCATCAACATTGTAGTCCAACATAAACCATGAAATATGCATGCATGTAACTACAGCATACGATATGAAAATTGAAATTATTTATGAGATCTTATGCAAAATCATAATACCTGGCAACGCTGAAAATAAGATAATTTCGATTTTCTGTTGCTGCTCTGGCTGAACTGTTGCAGGAATACATAACAACGCGATTACCGTTAAGGTCAACTAGGTAATATATAAATAATTAATAATAATAACAAATTAAGGATAAGCTCACACGACACTGTACTCTGAAAATGTTGTTGTGTCATTAACTTATTTACAGTGCATCGCATATACTTATAGAAATTATTGTCCTAAAATTTCTATAATGACGGTAATAAAGTGTGTCCTTATTCTAGTGCTGGTTGAAATAAGTCAAGCCATTGTTTGCCGCAAAAATTTTTGTGACAGAAAAATATGCGAAGAAGTCGTTTGTGAAGGTGTAAATCAAGTAGCACGAAAAGGAGGCGTGTGTTCCTGCTGTGATGTTTGTATTACCCTAATAGGTAAGTTAATTTTTAGTTTCCCAAGTACCTACATTATACCTATTTGAGCCGTTGAGATTGAGAATTAGAAAGGTCTATAGTTTCTGCACACATACATACTTTGAGATATAAAGAGCATAATTTAAACGTTACCTATACTTATTCAAAAATCTTGAAAAAATATATTAATCTTTGTGAAATATATTTTGGATAAAATAGAAATAAGTTTTTTTTTAATTTGTCTGATTTTTATTATTTACGCTTCTTCACACGATACGTATTTCGTCGTGTCTGGTTTTGTGGTTTTTTCGTGTTGTCTAGTAGCACACATAATTGACCCACGGCCAAGACGACGCAGTTTTATCTACAATACTGGACCGGAACGCAATTTGCACACTCGACGCACATTTCGCTAACCATGGCATCATGACATCCATGTCAACATCATCTCATGATATGATACTAGATGCTATCAAGGTTAGGGAAACCCGCCTCGAGTATGTAAATTATGTTTCGGATAAAACCGTGTTGTAGTAGAATTTTTTAATTTATTATTCTTGATTTCATTGAATATTAAAATTGTCATTTCAAATCAATTCAAAATGTTTGAAATATTTTGATGCAGTTTTTTACATTAGGTATCAAAAGCCTCATACTTGTTGCTTTGAGGCAATGGTTGCACTAATAGGTTCTTTAAAGCCCATGTACTTATACCTACTGCTGACACATTCCTTTTTTATTCAAACACATGAAAAACATAACTTTTTATGCTTGAGCCCTGGACTTATGAATATTAATAAATTATTTTTAATGATATGAAATATACGACTATCCCCTATACATGAAAACTAGTGTTTGTGTTTCCCCTAAAGTATTTCTCTAGTCTAAGGCCAGAGCTCAAGCGCGAGCTGTATCACTCAATAGACGAAGAAAGTCCACTTTATATTAATGAAAAAGTTCAGCGGAAAATAATTTTTTGCTGCCGTTGATACAGTAATTAGTCGACAAATCGCAATTTCAACGTTTATAGCAATCTTAAAAAAATAATAAAAAAAGTAAATAAAAACCAGAAGAGACTGTTTATATACACATCAATGAATTAATGATTTTCTGAAATGTGGCGGGGAATCCCTGGCACGTAGGCCACCAGCCTAAGTGCCCCTCACATATCAATTCCGCCTGGTAGACCGGCGTCCTTAGCGAAGGCACGCAGCTTCCTCGGTTGTACCTTTCCTGGATTCAACACGTAGCTCCCAAAGTATACTCTCTAACCACCGGCGGACAGTCGGCATAAACATGAGTGGACGAGTCTTCCTCCTACAAACACACCTACATTTTTGTCTTCTATGATCTGCAGCAGATGCAAATGACTGGTCAAGCGACAATGCACTGTGAGGTGGTCTGTCATAAGCCTCATGTCGCATGCCGCCCCTATCTTCAGAGCCAACAAGGCCCTCACCTTACAAGGCGCCGAGTCCCCAAGAGTAACACAGCCTGCCCTCATCTCTGGAATAACCCGCCATAGATATTTGGCCTGCACCTTCATTGCGTTCCCTAGGATGGCGGCCGACAGCGCGGCGCCCGTATTGCCAGAGATACATTATTAATACTAGAGGGGCAAATGCAGCAGCTTTCTGTGATCTATTAAAACCTTTTGATTGTGTTAGTCATCGCATTCTGCTGCAGAAGCTCAATCACTATGGCTTTAGGGGTTGCACTGTCTTGGTTTGATTCCTATTTGTCTGGTCGTTGTCAGAAGGTTTGTGTAGGATCATCTGAAGTTTTAAAAAATACATGCGGGGTTCCACAGGGTTTAGTTCTGGAACCACTTTTGTTCCAAATTTTTATAAATGACCTTGCTTGGCTTAATATTTCAGGGAGATTTATTATGTTTGCAGATGACACGACTATTCTATGGCACTGTGCTGATCATTTGAGCCTGAAACAAGCAATTTTCTCGGGTCTTCAAAGACTCAAATCCTGGTGTAACGCAAATCTTCTTCTTTTGAACTTGACTAAGACTAATGTCGTATCACTTAGATGCAACCTGGGGCATCCTACAGTCAATAGTATGATGATGGAGTGTCATCCCGAATAAAAATTTCTAGGAGTTGTAACTGACAGTGAGTTGAGCTTTAAGCCTCATGTTTTGTCGCTTCCTAAAAAAATTGCATCTGCTTGCATTGTAGTTAAAATAACTTCCATTGAACTTGGACACTCATTGGCAAAAACTGTATATTTTGCCCTAATTGAATCGAAACTGAGATATGGGATAGGCTTTTGGGGGTTTTGTAGCCAGTACCTTATGGACCCTCTTTTTGTTCTTCAGAAGCGTGCCATTAGATATATCTGTATATATGATGCGGGCCAAATCCTGGTAACATCTGCCGCAAAAATATCTGTAAAACAGGGATATATGGGCCACATGTCTGCGGGGTTACAGACTAGTCAGAGCAGCAGCTGCTGCTGTGTATACGGTTTTTGGTTGCGAAACCAAAAAGCGCACCGAGCTTCTGCGAGGCTTATTTTGGGATGTTTGCAACGTGGTCATGCCAGGACATATTGCTGTTGACCAAGACAACCAGTAGTACGATTGACGAGGAATGAAGAAAGGTCGATCCTGCCATAATGATGTGGGGGTCCGCCGTATTGGCTTTCTTGGTAAACGTGGCTGCATTGAACTGTACCAAATTTTTTAGGTTATGTTTGTTTCTTTTCGTAAATTTGGGTTAGTTCTGTTTGGTTGCGCCCAGAGCGCCATGCGTGAAGGGTTAGCAGTTACTCTGAAGTGACGTTAACCCACCAATCAGAAGCGACTAATATAGCACAGTCCCCTAGGACTATAAATGATCATATTACGCTAACCGAACGTAGGATGCGATTCATATCGGGTATGTGGAATCTGAGAGGTCTACTTGATCTCATGGTGGATGGTATGTTGTCCGTCCTCAATAAGAGTTCCGGGCATTCATCAGCCTCCCTCCACTCCACCCGAATTTGTTGTGTCCCCTCGGACCATTATACCCCTTAGGTGATAGAGACTTTCAATCTGTGTGCTTCAGGCCTCAGGCTCATGCTGCAGGAATAGATGGAGGGGCGGTTAACCAGTTAGTCTCTCAAAACCGCAGTGGGTGCCGTCCTCATATCACTTGATTATTTATTAATACGGTTCTGCGTTTGGGTGGTCAGCTATAACGAAATCAAGCCAGAAAGCATAATTTTGGAGTACCTAATTTTCTTGTTAAATTAATGTAATGCTCATTTGCGCAAAATCTTCTTTAGAATTTTTAAACGTCTAAGATTTAAACACATATGTGTCAGTATTTTAATATTTTTGATGAATAAGATATAGCATCTTCAAACCAGATATTAATACCATATAAAATTCAGAGGACGTCTAAGGTTTAACGCCATAGCTTATGCACGTAAAATTATAAGTATTGAATAACAGGTTGTTACTGTAAAACAAGAAACATTATTATTTTATACAACTCATCCCAGAGAACTTATCTTATAAGTTCAAGGATTTCACTAGAAATTAGTAATAAGCGATGCGACACGTTTAAATACCAGTGCAAATTTTCATTTGCAGTTGGCATTAAACAGGTTTACAATAGCGAAAACGGTATGGGCTTTATCTACCGTAATTTGACTGGTTTTACAAATATGCGTACAAGACTGGGTACCTGGCATGTGAGAACCATGATGGCCAAAAACAGGTAAAATACAAAACGCCATCAAAGAAATGGAGAGACTGAAAATCACTGCAAATTACTGTGATATTGAAGAACATAGAATATACTACTCAGGATGTCCCGCCAAATTAATATGAATATGGAGTAGGAGTCATACTGCACAAGTCAATTGAACAAAATGTCACAAACTTTGTGCCCGTCAATAGTCCAAATAAAAGCAATTCCAACAAATGTCAACATCATACAGGTGTATGCACACACAAGTGAACATGAAGAACATATAAATAATTTTTACACAGAATTAACCACCCTCATCAGAAAAATCCCTAAAAGAGAACTACTTATAATGATGGGTGATTTTAATGCAAAAGTGGGAAGAGGAAGATCAGGAAACCATATTGGACCCCATGGGCTTGGAGTAAGAAATGCGTGTGGAGAAAAACTCTGTACTTTTGCAGGAGAAAACGATTTGGTTATAATGAACACATTTTTCGAGATGCCTCCGCTCAGATTATATACCTGGAAAGCCCCAAAAGATCATACGAAATCAAATCGACTACATAATGGTTAATCAAACGTATAGAAACAGCTGTAAACTGGCCAAAACTTATCCGAGAGCGGACATAGACTCTGATCACAGTCGATAGGTAGCAGAATTTAGGGTACAATGGAAGAAACTGAAAGTAAAACAAAGCACAACCGCTTATGATAGAAGAAAGGTCAATGAACCAGAGGTAAGAACTCAGGCCCTGAACCTAATAAGTAACGCCTTACTGGATGTAAAAAATAGCTCAGAAGTCGAGGAAAAAATAGAGAAAATAGTCAAAGTCACAAAAACAATAAAGAAAGAGATACTAATAGCAAATATAGACAAGACGAAACCCTGGATGAATGAAGAGATACTGAAATTAATGGAAGAAAGAAGGAAGACCAAAATAAATAATGACATGAACAGATATACATCCATCAACAACCAGATTAGGAGAAAAATCATAGAAGCAAAAGAACAAGAACTCAAAGACAAGTGCAAAGAGATTGAAATAGCACAATCAAAACACGACACATTTGGTGTATATAAGAATGTCAAAGAAATAACAGGAAAATTCAAGAAGAAATCAATAGGAAAAATGGAAAATGAACAAGGCGAAATAATTGTAGACATCGAACAAATAAAATCAACATAGAAGGATTACGTGAAAGAATTGTTCTCAGACATAAGAACAGAACAACAAATAACAAATGACATAACAGGACCGGACATCCTTTTAGACGAAGTTGAGGCAGCAATACTGACCCTCAAGGATGGAAAGCGGCTGGTCCAGATGAGGTGCAGTCAGAGATTATCAAACTTTTTGATGAGGATTTCAAAAAAGAACTAACTATCATAGTCAATGAAATATACAACAGTGGAAAAATACCCAAAGAATGGTTGAGATCGGAGTTTATGGTTCTCCCAAAGAAGCTGGGGGCCAAAAAGTGCAGTGACTACAGAACAATAAGCCTTATGAGTCACTTATTAAAATTATTTAAAAAAATCATAATCGGAGACTGTACAAACTCTGTGAAGAACAGATATCGCCAACACAGTTTGGTTTTATGAAGGGACTTGCAACAAGAGATGCCCTTTTCAGTGTACAGGTGCTTTTCCAGCGTTGCAGGGATATGAATTGTGAGGTGTATGCTTGTTTCATTGATAATCAAAAGGCGTTTGATAAAGTTCAACCCAACAAAATGTTGGAAGTTCTGCAAGATAGTGGACTTGACGGCAGAGACCTACTCACGAGACGCATAATTAAGAACTTATACTGGAATCAATCAGCTTTCGTTAGAATTAACCATTCCAAAACAGAGGAAGTGCAAATCTTAAGAGGAGTACGCCAGGGATGTATATTGTCACCTCTCATATTCAACATGTACTCAGAGGCAATTTTCCAAGAAGCCCTAGAATACACGGAAGCAAGAGTACTATTAAATGGCGAACGAATAACAATGTTTGATATGCCGATGACACCGTCATATTTGCAGACACTGCATAGGGACTGCAGCTCCTATTGGACAGGGTAGTTGAAGTAAGTGAGAAATATGGTCTAGAAGTCAACACCAGTAAAGCAAAAGTCATGGTAATTAGTAAAGAAAAAAGAAAGAATTGGAGAAGTACAATTTACCATCAATGAGAAATCGGTAGAACGAGTGTCAACATACACATATCTTGGCACAGTACTAAATGAACAATGGGACCATTCCCAAGAAATAAAGACAAGATTTGAAAAAGCAAGAATCAAATGTCCAAATTATTCAAAACACATAATTTGAATTTAAAGCTGACTGCTCCGATGTTACGTATTCTCCATTGTTATACGGAGTAGAGTCTTGGACCTTAACGGAGGCAACAGCAAAGAAACTGGAGGCATTCGAGTTGTGGACATATAGAAGAATCCTCAAAATATCATGGGTGGACAAAATATCAAACACCCGAATACTCCAAAAACTAAATAAAGAAAAAATACATATATACGTAGTATATATGTATACATAGTAAAACGTAGAAAATTGGAATATCTGGGCATCATGAGAAACGAAACCAAATACAAATTACTAAAATGCATCTTACAGGGAAAAGTGCAGGGCAAGAGAAACATTGGAAGAAGACGAATATCCTGGCTATAGAACTTAACAACCTGGTTTGAAACATCCGCCACAGGACTATTCAGAGCAGCAACAAACAAAATTATCATTGCTAGAATGATTGCCAACATTCGGTAACGGATAGGCACTAGAAGAAGAAGAAGAATATTGGTCAGCTTGAGAATGCTCGAT
>JAEQML010066193.1:0-20214 GCA_016904865.1 Pissodes strobi
AGAATCCCCATCTGGTCATGACAGGCTCAGGTGGTAATGGTACTCCGAGCAAATTCGCCTTGTAAAACTGCACTCCTAATGTGGCTTTTATGAATATTTTATATTGACCAGCGGGAAAAATGCTCTGATAATTTCCACAACCCTATTTAATGCGTGAGCTAGGCAAAGTACATGAATTAAACTTTCATAAAATATTTTTAAAATCTATTCTGCCTTTACCATATAAGGCGCAGCATCGGGCAATAGGACAAGAATTTTATCTATAGAAACCGAATTCGGCAAAAAGAAATGAGTTAATGTTTCTCCAATAAAATGGGTAAATATAAGATTGTTTATTTTTTCCAGTTCTTTTACAGCTATGAGGTAAGCTTTTCCAGGTTTTTCTGAGTTTTCCGATCATTAAATTAACTATGTAACGACCACACAAATCAGTTGTTTCGTGGACTATAATATCTATAGTTACTATAGTTACATCCAATTTCGTTTTTTATTTCATCAAGAGCGGTAACAAACACCTTTCCAATAACGTTTTTTCTTCATGTTGATTCATTGTGAGCATTAAATTTGGAATAATTTTGCAGAAAAGCCTCCACTTAGGGATTGATCAGCTTGTTTGAAGCAATATTAGCAGCCAAAAATATTTTACACAGATCTTCGTTAAATTCTGACTGGCTATCGTTTTAGTTTTTAAAGGTCTGAAATGAGTTTGAGTTCGCTCATCAGATCGATTATAATAAATGAAACATGGCAATTTAAATTGCAAATCAAAATTTTGTCCACATTCAACAGGAAGTTTTCCCCAAATTCATAAAAGAGAATAACTGTCAACATATTCCAGGAAGAAATATATCGGTAGTGATTTTAATTATTTGGTGTTATAATCTTTTACAATTTTAGCACCTGATAAAAAATCTAGTGAATAACTAGCCATCGTGAAGAGCTAGCCTATACTAGGAAATAAAACATAAAATAAATACATGCTTTTATAGATTTATTAAGCATCCATACTGACAAGTTTTTCTACATCATCAACATTTTTATGTGGATTAATATTAATATATTTTAAAATATAATAAGATAAGTTAATTACCTTTAAATTACAATATTTTTTTATTATATCAAAGCAATTATCTTCAGCCGTGCTAGACACTTTTACATAGTTTGGGTTAGTTTGTTACGGCAATTTTAACAATTCCGTAACATCAGGTTGTTCCGAGTTCACTTATATTTATTTTTTGTTTGAAATGATAACTTTTCATCTTCAACCTATTTTAAATTACTCTCTGAATCGACTCGGTGACAACAGTGTGGAAAATTCCGCATTAAGCAGTATGAAAATGTTAATAAATAATGAATTCTTGTGTTGCCCATAAAGATCGTTTAAAACTATTTTTTGTCTTTTAAATATGTCAGTCAATTATTATTTAATTATTGTCAAATGAAAATTAATTTTATGGTTGAATTTACATAAATACAGCAGTAGAATATATTATTTAAAAATGTTAAATAATTTCAAATATGCAGCTCATATGCTTGAAATCGGTCACTTCATACGATAAAAAAAGTAAAACATTTGTGACAACTGCGCGCCGGTGCAATTTTTTTTCCAAGAAGTGATTCTTATTGAAGGGTATGACAGGAATTTTGATTAATCTTATCCGGCAACCAGATCGAGAAGGTTGAGAAGGTAGGCTCTTAATTTTCTTTATTTCTTGTGCTATTTGATTTTATTTCTAAAATCTAAAGAAGAATATCAACCAATACCTAGCTGGAGAGGGATTCAACTAAAGGATTTGCTTTCAAAACTCTGTGAGCTCAGTGGAACTCTTCGGTGGTGGAAAATGGACTTCTTAAACCAGTTTGGAAAGCGCCGATGGATAAGTAGTGACGACACAGTTAGTGGTACCAAAGAGGAAGTTATCGGAAAATCTGGAAGAAGTTCATAATGGAAAGTCTGGTGCTCATCTCAGAGTGAACAAAACGATTGTCAAGATCCGCGACAGATTTTACTGGGTCAACTACTGCCAGGATGTGAAATCGTAGGCAGTGCTCAACCTGTGCCGCAAGTCCAGGACCCAAAACAAGATCTAGGGGAAAAATGAAACATTATAATGTGGGCCTACCGTTTGGGCCGCCATGCCATTGACGTAGCTGGCCCCTTTCCAGAAAAAAATAATGGTAACAAGTACATTTTAGTGGCAGTTGACTACTTCAGTAAATGGCCTGTAGTATTTGCGATCCCTAATCAAGAAGCTGTTACTATAGCAGAGGTCCTCGTGAATAACCTATTCAGCAGATTTGGCGTTCCGTTAGAGCTGCACTCAGATCAAGGACGGACGCAACTTCGAATCCAAGATTTCCCAGAAAGTCTGTGATTTACTCAACATCCATAAAACACGGACTACAGCCTTAAATCCACAATCAAAGGGCATGGCTGAGAGGTTTAACAAGACCATTGAAGAACATTTGTCAAAGGTCGTAGATGAACATCATAAGGATTGGGACCAACACATACCACTATTTTTGATGGCCTATAGATCAGCAGTCCACTTCCGGTTCTGCCTTCGAAGGGAGAACACGTTGAAAACGGTTTACAGAATTCGGCACCGGGTGGTGGAAGTTTTTTGCTTAGAAAACGTGTTTAACCTTCGGGGGGAGTCTGGAAAGTCGTGCCGGCTAGAAGACGTAGAGGGTGGGTCGCGTAGTGGAGGGTCGATTCCTACTAGGACTGTGGTTTCATCTCTGTACGTGGTAGCGTGGCCTGATGGCGGTCGGGATTATTTCCTGTGGGGATCGGGGTATCTGACAGAAAGTGGTTATACCTACAGTGTGCGAATCATCCTTGCATTAAGAACTCAGCCGTGCAGTGCAATAAATCATATTTGTCTTTGTAAAGTTTAAAGTTTTTTTGTAATGTCGGGAATCGCCAGGGGCATAAGCCCGCCATACTGGAAGTTCCTTCAAATAGGCCCCTCAGACTGGAATAACGTGTACCTTATGCAAGAAGGGTCACCTTGCCTCTAATTAAGCGCCGGACGAGGGGTGCGCTGGCGAAATTGCCCTTTGTGGAGCAGAAGCCATACCTATTGTCTTTCTAAGACAATAGGACATAGAAAGAAAGAAGAAGATCAGCAGTCCATGACACGACAGTACTAACACCAGCCATGGTTTTACTTGGAAGAAAACTCCGTTTACCCTGTGACCTATTATTCGGAACGCCAGACAACCAGGATATGGAAATTCAAGACTATGCGGACTCCCTTAAGGAAAAGTTACTATACATCCATGAATTAGTCAAAGAAAATACGGAGAAAGCCAGTGACCGAATGAAGACGCGATATGATCTCAAAGCTAATTCTATGGGATTTCAGATGAACGATAAAGTCTGGTTATATACTCCTTGAAGGAAGAAAGGGAGATCTCCCAAGCTAACGCCAGTATGAGAAGGGCCCTATACAGTCATCAAAAGAATTAATGACGTAGTGTATAGAATTCAACGTAGCCCCAGAAGCAACCTGAAAGTTGTCCACCTCGACAAGCTCAAAGCATATCACGGATATGAAGTAGCTGATCGGGACGATCAGGTTTAAGAGGAAGGCAATATCACGGCTAGCAACCATCCGGATGTTTTTGTGCTACCCTATAGAACTAGCCTTGTCGAGTCTACGTATGAGTCATCGCCGGCCGCGAAGATTCAGGAACTGTGGAATTATCTCGATGCCCTGGTCGAGAATAATATAGAGTGGCCTCGCTTCTTTCGGAGTATTCCTGGTAGATGTTAGATTGTACATAAATAGCAGATAGCGGTGAGCTGCAGTTAGTTAATCATTGAGTGTTGAATTGTAAAGAGCTATTAGTTGTAAAGTTATAAGAGTAGTTTAGTGTGTTTATTTGTATACAGTGGTAGAGAATAAAGAGAGTATTAGTTTGAAATAGTAAAAGTTGTAATTTCGTTCAGAACCCACGGGAAAAACGTAACAATAAAATACTAACTTTTATATAAGTGCTTACAAGTTGTTATTGAGTTTAGCTGCTACCTTTCGCCGTAAACATACATCCTAAATATACTCAAAGTTAAATTTTTTAACGAACTCTCCTCTGCTTTTAGTTGCAATAATTTAATAATTATCATAATAATATTGATAGGAAATGCACAGGTATGTCATAAGAGTTCATAAAACTGTTTAATATTTCAAAAGTCGCTGATTCTCGTTTCTACTGCAAAAGTCGATTGAGTTTCCAATGGAATATCGGCCTTCGTTTTCGTGGAACTATGTCATAGTAATGTTTATATTGCTAACTTTGGTCACTATGCGGGAATTACGGACCTGGACAGTAATTAAGTATTATCGTTAACTTAGGTCTATCCACTATGTCTCCATCTTAATTATTATTTGTATTTACATTTCAATAGGGCACATTAAGACAGATTAGGGGTTAGTCATAGGATCTAGAAAGTCCAAAGTTAATTAGATATTTGCCTCTTAATGTATTCGAAAACTGATAATAGGCTACTTTCATCTTAACGATATTTTGTAGAATCATTCTTATTTCAACCTCTAATAAGTATAACACGTAATTGTAATATTCAAAGTTAATAAACGTTTTTAAAAAGAGTTTTCCAGTCTTCTGAATCTTAATTGGCGCTGCGAACAGGATAGCGTTCACGTATAGTTCTGATTTTAACCAGTTAAAACGCTATTCAAAAGAACAACGGTTTGTGAAGACGACTCCCTACAACGCTACAGTTGCGAGTACGTGAAAACTCGCTCAAGGAAAGCTGCTTACGAGGAAAATCCCGATAGCCAGTACTTGGGTTCCAGACACAAAACAGTGTATAGTGTTATCAGTACAACAGTGAAGCTCTATGGTACCCGCCTTGTTCACATTACTGTAAGTAACTACTATTATTGCCATTTTTATGTCTGATGCGCAAAAACGTTTAATTTCCATTTTAAAAAGAAATTGCTCTGCATTGAATTTAAATATTGAAGAAAATCTCATTCCAAGTAATTCATTAGTAACTGAAAATAACGACACTAGCGTAGATAATTTAACTAATTTGCTTGAAACTTTTTCAATCTCAAACGAGTCAAACATGAATGTCAAAGATTTCGCTCAACTTTTGCCAACTTTCAATGGAAATTCTGATCATCTGGAATATTTTATTTCCTCTATTGACGAATTTTATTCTAATTTCTATAATACTTCTGAAACTCAAAAGAAATATGTGTTTTTCACAATAAAATCGAAACTAATAGATGAAGCGCATGATCTTGTGTATTGTCGTTCAGATATCAAAAACTGGGAAGATTTAAAAACCGCTCTCAGGCAAAAATTCGGTGACCCTGTTAGTTTCCTAGTTTTACTACATCAGCTAAATTATTTCAATAAAAATAAAAATGATTCCATTATGGATTTCATTACTAGACTAAAACAATTTGTACAACGTATATTTGCGAAAATTCAAACTGAACAGTCAGATGAAAAGGTAAGGAGAGCTTTTCGAATTCAAGCAGAAAAGACTGCAATCGTTACTCTAATGAGTAATGTCCCTGATGTTTTAAAATCATACCTACTAAACAGTAAACTAGATACATTAAACGATGCCATCAATTGCATAACAAATTACAATTTAATAGAATCACAAATAACATTAAGACATCAACTTAATGCCCAAAATTTACCAAAACCCACTTCAAATACGAATAATGTTAATACTTTCCCAAATAACCCTATCAATATCAGGCCTAGACAGATACCTCAACGTAGATTTATATATATCTCCCGAAGTCTCACCTAACCATTTTAATTGACTCTGGAGCTAGCGAATCTATAATTAACCCCAAAATAGCAACACTTTTTCCTGAAAATGTTTATATAGAACCTTTTGAAATTACAGCTTGTAAGCAAAAATTTAAAGAAGACAAGAATTTAATATTACCAATCCTCAAAGAAATTGGAATTAACAATAACATTAAATTCCGCGTAGTCAACTGGCACAGTGACTTCGACGCTTTGATAGGGACTAAAGATTTATTGGATATGAAAGCTGTAATTGATTATAAAAATAATACTCTGAAATTAAAAAATAAATTAATTAGCTTTTCAACTATCTATAATAAATCTATACAACCCGAAAATTTGAACCCTAATATCTTGGAAATCCCCGTCACATTAAAAGAAGGACTAGCTCTTCTACCTTCCTTCCAAATTAACAACTATACTGTACCAGATACATTGATAAATGTAAAAAATGGAAATTGCTATATGCATAACCCATTTCCAAACGAGAATATTAAATTCAATAAAAGGCTCAATGTAATCCCTGAAAGTCAATTTGATATAATTAACCCACAAAAAACTAGTCAATCCTTTAACTTAGATTCCCAACTTCGACTTGATCATTTAAATGATCTAGAAAAGTTAAAAATTTAAAATTTATGCCATCAATTTAAAGACGTAATGTACCACGAAAATTGTGATTTATCATTCACTAGTCACACCAAGCATAAAATAAGAACAACGAATGATAGACCAATTTATACAAAATCCTTCAGACATCCACCCAGTATGCAAGAAGAAATACAGAAACAAATTCAGAAACTACTGGATAATAAAATAATAAGACCATCAATATCACCTTATTCCGCCCCTGTCTGGATTGTTCCCAAAAAGACGGATGCATCAGGGCAAAAGAAATTTCGTCTTGTTATAGATTATCGAAATTTGAATGAAAACACCGTGGAAGATAAGTATCCACTACCACGAATCGAAGAAATATTAGATAATCTTGGCAAATGCACCTATTTTACTACCTTGGATTTAGCACAAGGATTTCATCAAATCGAAATGGACTCCCAATCGATAGAGAAGACAGCTCTTACAGTAAATAACGGTCATTTTGAGTACCTTAGGATGCCATTTGGTTTGAAAAATGCTCCGGCTACTTTTCAGAGGATGATGGATGAAATATTGCGAGATTATTTATACAAATTTTGTTTCGTTTACATGGATGACATAGTCATCTTTTCGAAGTCTCTTTCTGAACATATAGACCATATAAGGATAATATTCAAGAAATTACGTGAAGTAAACCTAAAAGTACAACTCGACAAATCGGAGTTTCTATCGAGAAACGTCGCTTTTTTAGGTCATGTAATTACACCAGAGGGTATCAAACCAAACCCTAGCAAGATATCTGCAATAAAAAATTACCCTATACCAAAATCACAAAAAGAAATTAAGGCTTTCTTGGGACTTGTTGGATATTACAGGCGATTTATAAAAAAAATTTCAAAAATAGTGTTCCCAATAACTCGCTGTTTAAGAAAAGGAACAACTATAAAGCCTGAAAACAAAGAATATATCGAAGCATTTAACAAATGCAAGGAAATTATATCAAACTCCCCCGTATTAGTTTATCCCGATTTTACCAAACCATTTAAACTGACTACAGACGCTTCAAATTACGCCATAGGAAGTGTATTATCTCAGAACGATCAGCCCATAGCGTATTATTCGAGGACCCTCAATTCAGCCGAGAAAAATTATTCCACCATAGAAAAAGAACTCTTAGCTATCTTAGATTCCACCAAACATTTTCGACCATATTTATATGGACAAAGATTTCTAATCGAAACGGACCACCACCCACTGGTTTGGCTGTCTAAGATAAAAGAACCAAATTCCAGACTAATCCGATGGAGATTGAAACTCGACGAATTCAATTTTGAAATAAAATACAAAAAAGGAAAAGAAAATGTCGTCGCCGACGCTCTTTCCCGTATCGAAATTAATGCTGTCGAAAACGAGTCAATCGTTCCAAATATTGGAATTGATACTGCCAATTTAGAAGACTTCAACCCTGACGATGACACCTCTGGAGCTTCCCTACATTCGAATCGAGATCCCGAAGGAAAAATGCTACCAATATCTGAACTTCCAGTTAATTATGCATCTCGGAGATTAATCCTTGCTTATGGAAATACCCATAAAAAATTTACGACTAAACCTTTCAATAAAACTCATATTTTTGTGCAGATACCTAAAGAAAATACCGATGAATACCTTATCGCGGTAATAAAGGAACTTTTAGATTCTAATAATCTAACTACTCTGTACATTAAAGACAAAGAATTGGAAGATGTATTTAAAGCTCTGATTAAAATCCATTTAAACAACAATGTAAAATTATGCATTTCCTATAAATACCTCCAAGACGTAACAGATGCTCAAATACAGCAAGAAATTGTTGCAAACTATCACCAAAAAACTCACAATGGAATCAATGAAACCTACAATAAACTCAAGAACGAATATTATTGGCCTAAAATGAGAGATCATATAACGCACTTAACCCTTAACCGGCCATGTGGCATCTCTCAGACTATGCAATAAATAAATTGCACCATATTTCGTAAATGGGACCGCCCCCAAACCGGTCACGCCACCTAATCTTTTCGCTATTGGTAAACTGTAAATCGCCCATTCGACATTATTTTATAGTCATTTAGAAGCAAACCACCGCGGTAAACCTGTTTGCAGTAGTCTCCCAGACGCCACATGTTCGTTTGTGTAAGTAAAATATAAACTACGCTATGGCCGGTCCTTCGAAAATAATTCCGTTTTGGTGATGAAGAATTTGAAGACACTCTTTTACGTTGGTATGGCGAAGTTGACAGTAATGCTAGTGATATAGAAAGTGCATCTGAACAGGAGAATATTGTATCTGAACATGTGTAAACAAAGGCGATGTTTGACTTTTGCTGGGAGGTAACCTATTTGTTTTTTTTTGTTCTTTTCTTAGTGAATGTATTGATATGTTCTATTATGAACCATTTTTTGTCAAAACGTTGGCAATTTGTTTCTTTGTTTAACTTTTTTGAAACGAGAATGACATTTATGTTTAAAAGCGTAATTGCTAATTAGTATTGTTGTTATTATGGTTATTATTAGATAAGTATTATTAAAAATACTAAATTTGTGTAGAAATATGTTTATTTGTTCCTTGCTGTATCAATATAATAAAAGTCTTTCAAAAAAATGTCATTTTGGTGTTTATTTTTTGAATAGTCTGCTAGACGCCACATGATACTTTGTGATAAAAAATCTCACATGGTGTGTTAAGGGTTAATAAATCAATGTGAATTATGCTTACAAAATAAATACGAAAGAAACCCATATAAAGTACCTTATGAAGGCCCTTTACTAAGCGAAAAACCCTTCAAAACAATTCACATAGATATTTTTCAGTTTAGCCGAACTATGTTCCTCACAATCCTGGACTCTTTCAGTAAATATGCGCAAGCATACCATATTAAGGATAAAAATAGTATCACAATACTAAACAAACTTAGACATTTTGTCTCACACCATAATACGCCGCAACGCATAGTCGCCGATAATGGATTAGAATTCAAAAATAAACTCTTTCAAGAATTCTGTAATCTACATTGTATGGAGATACATTATACACCACCCAATAACTCCACATCAAACAGCCCTGTCGAAAGATTACACTCTACATTGACAGAAAAATTAAGAATTCTAACTCAAAAAGATCAAGAAGAAACCATAGAGAATGTAATGATAACTTGTATTTGCATTTATAACCAAAGTATTCATTCGACTACAGGTTTCTCCCCATTCAATTTATTATACGGCCCGTACTATCAAGAACCTAACATAAATAACGATTTAACCATATTCGAAAGATATAATGAAAAACGGAAAGAAGAATTAATACCTTTCCTAAACGAAGTTTATAAAAAAACACTCCATACTCAAAAATCCCGAACAGAGAAGCAAAATAAAAACCCTAGCAAAATTCCTGAAATACCAGAAGATGAAATTATTTACAAAAAAAATTATAGGCGAAATAAATCTTCTCCGAATTATATCCCAATTAAAGTAACAAAGAAAAATAAAAATATAATTGAAGGAAAATTAAAAAGAAATAAAACAACCAAGGTACACATACGAAAAATAAAACGACTAAAAAAAAATCAATCCCTCTTTACAGACTCACCCTAGCAGTAAGAATAAAGACAATGGAGGTACTACCCATTCCAAATAATGGATACTATTCCGAGGCAATAAGTAGCAGCTTAGTATTAGAAACTCATCATACTACATATATATCATTTAATCTAACATTAATTCATATCCTAATAAACCATACCTATATTAACCACTTAACTATAAAAGAAAAACTAACCAAAGCGTTTCCAACTGAACATAACCTACAAATTCAATTAAACAATTCCCATAAACAATTAAACAACGCTCTGAATAACCTTCTTAAGCTAACACATGACCATACTAATCAAAGAATACGAAGAGGTCTCTTTAATTTTCTTGGTTCATCAATAAAATTTCTTACAGGAAATCTAGATCAAGAAGATTTAAACAATATCAATAATAATTTCGAAAGTTTCAGAACGAATCAAATAAATGCAATGCAGAAGATCAATAAATTAAGTTCCTTCGCAGGACATATAACAGAAAAAATTAATAACGATATCATGCACCTCTATAATAATTCGAAATTGCATAATGAAATCTTGAAAAACATTTATAGTCTTTTTGATTTTTCACTACAAATACAAGATCACTCTTTGCAAGTTAGTGCTATTGATAACTATATAAATAGACTCTTAAGAACTGTCACTTTTGCTATTAAAAACACTCTAGATATGGAATTGATTAATATAAATGAAATTGAAAAAATTTGGAGTTTTCTAAAAATTCACTATACAGAAAACCAGTTATGGCATTTGAATCAAATGTATGAGCTAATTTCAATTTGCACTACGGGTTTCATACAAAAAGACGATATGGCAATCTTAGTTGTTAAGATCCCTTTGTTCTATAAAGAACCCTGTCAATTGCAAGTCATATATCCGGTACCTACGAGAGAGCAAATAATACTTGTACCGCCCAGTAAATATTACTGTAGTAATATGTGGTATGAGAACTGTGATCATATTAACGACAAATGGTTGTGTGCCAAACAACTCTCAAAAACTTGTTCAATTGGTAACTGCACATATGCTAATATAAGGAATAATTATAATTTTGGCTTCTATACAACAAAAGGTAACTTTATATATTGTACAAATAATCCTATCGAAGTTATGGAAAATTGTGATATTATTTCCAAACAAACTGTAAACATGTGTAATTTACTGTCAAGTAAGTGTGATATAATCATAGGAAATAAAAGATACTTCCCTACTATTTTCAACATAAGCCTAGGTCCAGAAAGAACTGAATTAGATTTAAAACCTAGAAAAATAATAAATTTAGAATTGTATCATGTAGAAAAACCTTATAAAATGGAAAACGATTTGTTTGAACCACTTGAATGCAATCATTTATTAACAAAAACTACACATTATTATACAGCAGGAATTGTTGTATGTATAATTATAATAATTTTAATCATTAATATAGTAATATATCACAAAAAGATCCGAAATTCCATTTCCAAAAGTTTTATTAAAAATTTAATCAACGAGGACGTTGAAAATTCTAAGGGAGGAGGAATTACGGACCTGGACAGTAATTAAGTATTATCGTTAACTTAGGTCTATCCACTATGTCTCCATCTTAATTATTATTTGTATTTACATTTCAATAGGGCACATTAAGACAGATTAGGGGTTAGTCATAGGATCTAGAAAGTCCAAAGTTAATTAGATATTTGCCTCTTAATGTATTCGAAAACTGATAATAGGCTACTTTCATCTTAACGATATTTTGTAGAATCATTCTTATTTCAACCTCTAATAAGTATAACACGTAATTGTAATATTCAAAGTTAATAAACGTTTTTAAAAAGAGTTTTCCAGTCTTCTGAATCTTAATTCGGGCGCTCAAGCACGGCTTAGTAACAACGGTTCTTCTTTTTCTTCTTCTTCTTCAGCCGTTGCTTGTCCACGGCTGGACATAGGCCTCCCCCATAGTTTTTCAAGCTCCTCGATCTTGTGCTGTTTGGTACCACCTGATTCCAGCTATGCTTTTGATGTCATCCATCCATCTCATCTGGGGTCTACCTACGCTTCTTTTGGTCGTTCGAGGTCGCCAAAACAACAATCTGTGGTTCCATTCGTCATTCGTTTTCCTTGCTAAGTGACCAGCCCAGCTCCACTTTAGTTTAGCTATTCTATATATGACATCCGTTAGTTTTGTCTTCTCTCTGATTTGGTCGTTTGTTTTCCTATCTCTTAAGCTTACACCCAGAACAATTACTTCCATCGCCCTTTGCGTGACTCTTAGTCTCTCTGCACTCTTTTTTGTTATTGTTGTGGTCTCCATTCCATACATTAGTACAGGAAGCACACAAGTCTCAAACACTTTCCTCTTTAGACAGGTAGGTATGCTTTTATCCTTGAGACTTTCTCCTAAATGCCCAAAAGCAGCCCAGGCCAGTCTTATTCATCTGTTCGTCTCAGCTGTTTGATTTTGTTTACAAAGCTTTAAAACATGCCCCAGGTATACATACTCGGTAACTTTTTCGATGGTATTTTCGTTTATTGTAAACTGCTTCTGACTTTCAGACATGATTTTCGTTTTATTTAGCTTCATCTTCAGGCCTATCTTTTTCTGTCTAATTTTCTTAGCATTTCCTCAAGTTGGTCTGCATCAGTGCTTATGATGACAACATCGTCAGCAAACCTTAGGTTACTTAAGAATCGACCGTCTATATTTATTCCGTTTTCTTGCCAATCTAGCTCCTTGAAAACGTTCTCGAGTGCAAGTGTGAAAAGCTTTGGCGACAGTGTATCGCTTGCCTTACTCCTCGGCTTATTTTTATCTTCTCTGTAAGATCTTCTTCGCTAATTTTTACATGCATCGATGCGCTCTCATATATTTTCGTCAAGAGCAGACTGTATCGACTATCGATCCTTGCGTCGTTCAGACCTTTAATAAATGCCCAGAATTCTACCGTATCGAATGTTTTTTGAAAATCTACGAAGGCTAGATGTAAATCGATGTTGTATTATTCGCATTTTTCTATGAGAGTTTTCATTGCTTGTAGATGATCGATAGTACTGAAACATTTTCTAAATCCTGCCTGCTCTACGGGTTGGTAGGAATCCAGTTTATTTGTGAGACGGTTGGTAATTACTCTGGTGAATAACTTGTATAGGTGCGATAATAAGCTTATGGGTCTATAGTTTGCTATATCTGATCTATCTCCTTTCTGAAATAACAGTATTACCTCAGCGTTTTGCCATTTTGATGGTATTTGACTCTCTATTACGCATTTGTTGAACAAAACTTTTATGCCTCTAAAAGAGTTTTTCCTCCGTACTTCACCATCTCACTTGTTATCCTATCTTCACCCGGTGACTTGCCATTCTTCATTTGCTTCAACGCTTTTTCCAGTTCTTCCTTGGTTATTTCCGGAAGTTCTTCTGAGTTTACATTAATAATATGTCGTGCTGTTTCTCTGTTATCTGGGTTCGGACATTGTGAGGAATACCAAGAAGAATAAAATTTCCTGATTTCTACCAGAATTTCCGTTCTATGATTTATTACTATTCCTTGTTGGTTTTTAATTTTTGTGATTCTTGTTTTGCTGGCGCATTTATTTCTTATAACTTTCATGTTTTTGTTATTCTCTATGACTTCCATTATTTCTGCTGTTCTATACTTTCTAATATCCTTTCTAATTTCTTATTTTATTTTCTTACCCAAGTTGTTACATTCTGCAGACTCTCTATGCATTTGTTTTCGTTGTTGGATAAGTCTCTTTGTGTCTGTACTTAATTTTGAATTTCTTCTTTGATGTCTACTTTGAGCGCTACTTTTCTTTACAGCTACTCGAATGTCGCTGGAGATTTTTTCCGATAGGTGGTCGATACTCATCTGTACTAGTTCTTCCAATGGTTGAAGTTTATTATCCAGTGTTTCTGTTAGCTTGTTGTGTTTCCGCTGTAAGAGTTTTCTATCTGGACGTGTGTAGGATTTTATGAGCTTCCTCCTTTCTATTTTGGTGTCTATTTCGATAATAGCTCTTACAAGACGGTGGCCGCTTCCTGTGTCAAATCTGTTTAACACCCCAACATCTCTAACGACCTTCCTATTGTTCGACATGACATAATCAATTTCAGTTTTTGTAAATCCATCTGGACTTTTCCATGTCCACCTTCGCTTTGGGTCTTTCTTGAAAAAAGTGTTCGTACAGAAGAGTCTTTCACAGTTCAAAAAGTTTAAAAGTGTTTCTCCTCTAGTGTTCCTGATACCAAGATCAAATTTTTCTGTAAATTCAGAATCATCTTCCCTGTTTTTCATCCCCATTTTAGCATTGAAATCTCCAATTAGTAGACAGAAATGAGTTTTCTCTATGTCTTTTGCTGTTATAATGTCTTGATAAAACTGTTCTATTTCTTCATCTGTAGCTGTACTTGTTGGCACATATACTTGGATTATTTGGATCTTATAACGTTTTGATAGTTTTAAAACAATATAGACAACTCGATTTGATATGGCATGCTTTTTCTCTATAAGGTGTTTTTTGTTTTTGTGGATGAGTAATGCTACTCCCCCAGTATGGTCCATCTCACCGTTTCTCTGGTATAAGATATGACCCGATTTTAACTCAGTACTTCTCTCTCCTGACAGCCTTGTCTCTGAAAGTCCTACTACGTCCCAATTTATGTCTTGTAGCTCCTCCTCCAAGTGTTCTAGCTGTTCTGGTTTCTGCATACTTTTTATGTTATAAGTGGTCACTACGAGTTGTTGGTCTCGCTTTCTGAATTTATCCGATTTCTTGCCCTCCCCAGAATCCGTACGGCAGACTGACACGGTGCCATAATCTTGCCACGCTGGCCAGACGGGTTGGCAAGTGGGTTGTCAGCCGCTCCTCGCCTGGAGAACCGTCGCTGTTGGGTATCCGCTCCTCTGGAGGCAGACGATACTCTGGTGCTAGTTTTGATCCGCCCCGGGTATTTGATTTCCCCGGTACCACCCATATCTGGGAGGCATTCCCCTATCCGCCACCTGGGGAGGCGCCCGATGGAGGACTAGCAACCCCACACGGGGTTTGCTAACTTCGTGATCTCTTGCCTACATCTTAGCATGAGTTTATTTCGTGAAATTTTTTCTATTAACACGCAAAGTTCTGATCCCTTCAAATTATTTTTTACTTATCAATTAGCAATTAATAATAAATAATGGAGTGTTACCAGTTAACATTGATCTGTTGACAACAAGTACGGAAAGAAATATCAACTTTTACCTGCTTTTCAGTATATTTCTTATAGAATAAAATTATTGAGCAGCATGCTAGGCTTCCAGATGTATGTACTTTGCAATGACTGCGTGCTCATGCACTAAAATTACATACAATCCAGCATTTACTTATTTGTTTATTAATTTTTTTAAACCCATTAAATGGTTCATAGATCTTCGAGAAAGGCAGCCCAACTAGTAACACTCTATGAGTGATATTTTTATAAATTGAGTGTTAGCATTGACCATCATTCGATTAATCTTATCGAAGACCTCTTACGAGCTACACTAAATAATCTATAACATTTTCATACGATCATCAATGTTAACTTAACACATTGACTGCCCACAACGCGCTTGGCGCGTTGACTGGAACTTCGACGGTGTGCCCACACCGCGCTAGGCGCGTTCTTGTGTCTATTAGTTTCTGCGCACCACAGGAAGACCGGGCATAACTGCACGCGCTTGCTAATACGACTGGGCGTTTAGTACTGGTTCAAACGTAATGTGAGCAGGTTGGTTCCGATTTATTTTTTTAATTGTGCTTTTGGCGGTCTTTTTTATTCGAAAAGTTGATTGCACTGTTATAAGCGGTAAGGATCATTTCGTATCTACTTGTATTCCTTTTTAGAGTATACAATACAGGGAAAAAATGCATTGTAAAGAAAATATGGTCATTATTTTTTCGTTTTTTTTACAGTGAACGCGCTAGGTGCGTTGATGGGCACCGAATACTGGTTTTATGCAAAATCGCTATTTTATATCGGACCAACAGCCTGGTTGTTCAAAAGATGTTAGGCACTTACCCAAAAGACCTAGATGTGACCCTAAGAAAGGCCTCCCTGATGATGTAAAATATATTAGTAATAAAAACATTTTTTTCAGAACGCGTATGGCGCGTTTATGGGCACTGAGCGTGGTTTTTATGTTACTCAGTGCCCACAACGCACCTAGCGCGTTTTTGTTTTTTTTATAAAAAAAAAGTTGAAAATCCATATTTGAATTCATTTGTAACAAGTTTTAAGTATTTAATTTAAAAAATATCCGAAAAACTGTAGTGGCACCTGACTCAATAGTCGTTTTTGGCGTGGGCAGTGAATGTGTTAAACATAACAAATATTTTTAGCATTAAAATTTTATGAAAACTATGGAATTATGCCACATTTGCCACTTAACTTCCACTTAATAATACTATAAAAAATCTTTATTTTATATTATCATAACAGCAGTTTTACACCTAATTTTATGGGTCTTGCAATCACCACTAAAAACAATTTGATGCCCGTTTACATTCGCAATCTCGTGGTAGTAAAATTTTATTATTCGCCTTTATAGACCACTACGGCAATATTGAACAGATATCATTTATTAGCCCTTGTAAATCTCTACTCAACGGGGAATATCAGATGTCACAAACACCTGTCAAATATTTAATAATCGTATCTTTTCGCAAACATCATATTACGAGTACCTTTTATTAAGGTTTTATTACCTTGAACCCAAAAACAAATGAATATTTATTTACTTATCGATGTTTGTCTTTCACTATATAATTACTGTTAAGCAGTAATTATTTTCGTCTAGTAAGAGATAAAACGTTTTAAAGGAACAACATTTATACAGTTCTAGTGCGATGTACCTACTTAATTTATTCACATTATATTAGGTCGTTTCTTTTATAATTAAAATAAATCACTCGGGAATGCCTAAAAGTCTTTAGGTATATGATACTTTTGACATGCCGTTTTTAGTTACCATGTTGCAGTTTTATTTAAGTTGAGAATTTTTATGATTATGTCACTAGCTCTTAATAATCTATGTTTTTAACTATAACGTAACACAGTGGCGGATTCTAGTAGGGGCCGGTGGTGGCGATCGGCCCCCTTCTTTATTTTGAGACGCGAGGAAAGGAAAAGGCGGTTAGGTTTATTATTCTAATTTAACATTGTTAAAGGGAAACTTTTATTAAATATTTTGTTAGGCAAATTTCAGATCTGGAAAAAATACTGGCTGCAAGAGTTTGTTGACAAAAAATATCCCTGACAATGTATTAGACGGATTAAAATATTGCGACGATATATTAGGTTGCTTGCTAATAAGTAATTCTACGCCAGGAAGAAGTTTTTCTTCTTTACGACTGATTAGGTCTTACTTACGGACAAACATATCTCAATTAAGACTTACTGCCTTAGCATTACTCAATATCCATAAGAATATTGAAGTAGATGAAGAAAAAATAATACATAAATTTGCAAGTAAAAAATATCGGATTCCGTTCATTAAAGTTTTTATTATTTTAGGTGACGGTTTAGTTATTTCTATAGGTACTTACCTACATAATAATAGCATTTGAGAGTTAATTTTATTTTTTATATTTAAACTAATTTTTTTTTGTTCAATAAAAGCGCTTATAACGATTAAAATATGTTTTGCAGGATCTATATGCTGCAGATTATTAAGGCGTTTGATTTCAAGCTTATTTCAAATGTTTTCTTAAGCTACCTATCTGGAATCTGGAAACGGTGAGAGGTGGCCTTGAAAGGCCACGGCACTTAGGCCCCACTGGACCCCTCGTGCATCCTCCCTAGGTCAACCAATCGATCTAAGCCCATCGTCCAGCTTAGTGTTGTAAAAAGACGGTGATGTTGCCCGAGAAGTAGTTCTGAGAAAAGCCACAGTTGGCCTCTCCCAAAATGGATTCCCTTAGTTTCGAAACAGCATCGCAATCGCAGAGCAGATGCTTTACTGTTTCGTACTCCTGTTCACAGCCTCTGCATAGAGGTATCTCGCAAATTCTCATTGTGTGGAGATGTTTTTTTTTAGCTAGCAGTGTCCAGTCAGAATCCCTGCCAGGGTCTTCCTAGACATATCCAGGTATGCTTTTGCTGCAGACGCATTAGGGTAGCTTAATAGCTCATTGGCTAGTCGACAGTTAGTTGTCTCCTTCCATCTTGCCAATGGGTGATCTTTTTTATCATATGTATCGTTGTTGCTATAGGTAGGTTTGAAGGGCCGGCTCCCATAACGTTTGAACCGGTAGCTGCCTTTCTAGCCAATTTATCCGCTGATTTGTTACCTTCGCACTGTGCATGTCCTTTAACCCAGCACACAGAAATTATGTTTTTGCGGGCGACATCCTCCAGTGAATTATGGCATTCTAGTATTGATCTGGCTGTAAGTTTATAACCTTTCAAGGCCAGTAGTGCTTGTTTACTATCCGTGTAGATTTTAATAGTCTTGTCCCCAGAATTCCTGCTAACAATCTCTTTTGCGGCTATGGATATTGCAGCAAGTTCAGACTGCACTACACTTGCGTGTCCCTCCAAAGACCATTTAAGTTCAATCCGCAAGCTTAGGGAGTAAATTTCACAGCCTGCTCCTTTCTGGGTTTTTAAGCCATCCACGAAAATGTTAACCGCACCTTCGGTTATAGGCTCAATTGATTTTATTTGTACATCATATAGTTTGTCGAAGACAAACTTGCGAGGTATACTATCTGCACTGGCCTGCAGTAGTGGCAGTCTTCCGACTGCCTCTTCCCACAGGTGGCGTCTAGTCTCTCCACATTCTATGCTCGGTTGCACACCAACGACTTTGAGCCTTAGCAGTGCAGTCAGAGCCACCACCCTTAGGTAAATATCTAGGGGAGGCAGGCACAACATTACTTCCATGGCTCTGGTTGGGGTTGTTCTCATAGCTTCCGTTACAGTTAGGCAGGCAGTTCTCTGTACCTGGTTCAGCTTAAGCATTGCAGTTTTTGTTGACTCTTGGGCCACCTCCATAGGCAATCATAGGTCATATGATGGCAGTATAGATCCACATTACCACCCTGGGTTCATCCACCAGGTTTTACCCACGGTCCTGCGGCACTGTTCATAAGAGATGTATGCCTTCTTTAGTCTTCGTTCTAGATGAAGATTCCAGGTTAATTTAGCATCGAAGGTTATCCCAAGGTATTTTACCTCAGATGCAACATTTAGTTGTGTGTTTAGGAGGGTCGTAGGCCGTAGTGGCTCCATCCTCCTTTTCCTGGTGAAAAGTATCATATCCGACTTCCTGGGGTTTACAGACAGGGAGTGCTCCCTACACCACTCTTTGACTAAGTGATGGGCACTCTGCATTCGATTGCACAGAACTCCTTCGAACTTTCCATCGAGCAGTATCATAAGACCGTCTGCATAAGCAGAATTCATCTGAGTCGAGGCGATGCAATAGGCTGTCGAGAACAAGGTTCCATAGCAGTGGCGACAGAACGCCTCCCCGCGGGCAGCCTCTGGCACCGATGCTTATAACTACAGTGTATTCCACCTTTGTTTGCACGCGTCTCTTTGAGAGCATGTTGAATATCCAGCCACTGACAGCAGGAGGGACGCCTCTGTTTGTTAAGGCAGCATTGATTTTTCCAAAGGTGGTTTTATCAAACGCACCTTCAATATCAATAAATGCACCTAAGGTGGGCTCATTATTCCAGCGATCTCTCGATGTGTCGGTCGTTTTCCCCGTAGTGTACGCATGTTGGTTGGGATGCAGCGGTCGGTTGACCAGTACGCAGTCCCTCAAATATCGCTCACACAGCCTCTCCAGAGTTTTTAGCACAAAGGATGTTAGGCTGATTGGTCGGTAGGCTTTGGGGACAGTGTAATCTATCCTTCCTGCTTTTGGTATGAACACCACTCTTATTTCCCTCCATGCCTTCGGGATGTAGCGCAGCGCTAGGCATGCCCAGAACACATTTTTTACCAAGTGCGGCAGTAACTCGTCCAAGCCCCACTGTAGTAGAGCTGAACGGATGCCGTCAGTACCTGGCGATTTGAAGGGTGAGAAGCTTAGTATTGCCCATCGTATTTTGTCTTCACTGACTATTTGGTTGGCACCTTGCCAGTCCAAATCAGTAAGTTTGTCTCGCCTGGCCACTTCCTGTCGTCTGTTACCGATGAACCAGGGAAATGGGTCTGCATAAGCAGTTCAAGA
>JAEQML010066194.1:0-20210 GCA_016904865.1 Pissodes strobi
ACCAACTGGCTCAAACATCACAACAAGACCGACAACGAAGGTAGAGAGGCTGAAGCATTTGCCATCAGCTGCGGGCTTACTCAACTTGTAGACGAACCAACTCGAATCTCAGAGAGGGGCGAATTCGCCGCCCTCCTGGATCTTTTTCTGACCACCAATCCTGACCAGTACAAGGTTACAGTTGGTCCGCCATTAGGTACCTCCGACCACAAACTTATTACAACGGTTTGTGAATTGCCACTCATACAGAAGGATCCACCATTGCCTCGCAAAATCTGGCATTACAATTCTGCAAACTGGGACGATCTAAGGCAGTTTTACCTTGATTTTCCCTGGCTCGACGTCTGCTTTGCCGCTGACGACCCGTCAGACTGCTGCGAAGAGATCATGCAAGTAATCTCCTCAGGAATGGAAGCATACATCCCAAATTCCATCAAGTTACCATCAAAAGGAAAGCCCTGGTTCGACAAAAGATGCGAAAGAGCTGTAGGAAGGAAACAGCAAGCCTATAAGTACTGGCAGCAAAATCAGACCGCTGAAAATCGCAATTATTTTATCGAAGCGAGAAACGAGTGCAAGCGTGTGATCGACGAAACTAAGGACAAACACAATCAAAGGATCAGGAATAAACTTTTGCAATGCCCCAGTGGTTCCAGGAATTTCTGGTCGGTAGCAAAGGCAGTAAGTAACAACTTTACAAAAACGTCTCTCCCACCTTTGACGGACGAACGTGGCATCACGGCGACTACAGCCAAGGAAAAAGCAAACATGCTCGCCAAAATGTTTTCATCGCACTCTACCTTAGACGTGCCCCAAAGCAAGACTCTCCCCACTATACCGAACATCAACACCACCATGGCAGAAGTCAAGTTTTCTCATCGTGATATTCGCAAAATCCTTAAAGAACTAGATACGCAAAAGGCATCAGGACCGGACGGAATACCTGCCATCGTGCTAAAGAACTGCGCCAACGAACTAACACCTGTTTTTTCCAGGTTTTTTTCTCTTTCTTACAGAAAAGGGATTTACCCATCCTCTTGGAAAGTCGCTCGAGTGCAACCTGTTCCAAAAAAAAGCAAGAAAACCACGCCCTCAAACTATCGCCCGATTGCCTTGCTTCCAATAATCTCCAAAGTCATGGAACGTGTAGTCAACCAGCAACTACTCAAGTACCTCGAGAGCAACAGAATAATCAGCGATAATCAATACGGCTTTCGCAAAGAGAGATCGACAGGAGATATATTGGCCTATGTCACTCATATATGGAGTAGGGCAATTGAAAACTACGGAGAGTCTCGAGCGATTGCGTTGGATATTTCAAAGGCATTCGACAGAGTTTGGCATGACGGACTGCTCAACAAACTGCCGTCCTTGGGACTGCCCGCCTCTCTCTGCAGCTGGCTGGCCAGTTTCCTTAAGAACCGATCCCTACACGTTGCGGTCGATGGACACATCTCGGACACATTCACCATCAACGCGGGCGTGCCTCAGGGCGCAATACTTTCACCAACTCTGTTCCTCATCTATATTAATGACCTGCTGATCGAAACGAATAATCCTGTTTACAGTTTTGCAGATGACAGTACCCTTGTCTCCCACTTTAGATCAGAAAAACCCTTACCAGCGACTGAGACTCATCACCGCAGACAGGAGCAGATTACAGCAATTAATCAAGACCTGGAGAAAGTTCAAACTTGGGGCGACCGAAATTTGGTCCAGTTCAATGCAGCAAAGACCCAAGCAGCAACGTTTACTAAGAGGGCCAATACAGCGGGCCCTGACATCATTATGGCAGGATCGACCATTCCTTCATCCTCGTCAATCGGGCTGCTGGGTGTCTCGGTCAACAGCAATATGTCATGGCATGACCATGTTGCTAACATCGCAAAATCAGCCTCCCAGAAGCTTGGTGCGCTATTTCGCAACAAAAAACTCTATACACCGCAGCAGTTGCTCTTGCTGTACAAAGCGCAAATAAGACCGTGCTTAGAATATTGCTCACATATCTGGGGTGCCGCACCAAAGCATACCCTAAAGCTACTGGATTCCATTCAGAAGAGGGCTGTGCGTCTCGTCGGCGATCCGGAGTTGACCCGGAATCTGGATAGTCTGGAACATCGCAGACATGTGGCCGAGATGTCTCTGTTTTACAGATACTTTCACGGCAGATGTTCCCAGGATTTGGCCCGCATAATCCCGCCCCTGGCAACTCCTGTCAGGCAGTCCCGACAGACGGTAGGAGCGCACCCGTTCGTCGTACAACTAGAAACACCTAGAACATCGCTTTACCAGAACTCCTTTGTCTGGCGCACTGCATCACTGTGGAACTCACTTCCAGGACATCTGTTTCCCACTAATTACAACCTACAAATATTCAAGAACCGTGTCAATCAACATCTTCGCACACACACCGCTCGTCGAGCGCCATAGGATCTACCTTTAGTGTGTGTGCCACTGCCATAAAAAAAAAACACATCTCAGACACATTCACCATTAACGCGGGCGTGGCTCAGGACGCAATACTCTCACCAATTCTGTTCTTCATCTATATTATTGACCTGCTGACCGAAACGAATAGTCCTGTATACAGTTTTGCAGATGACAGTACCCTTGTCTCCCAATTTAGATCAGAAAAACCTTTACCAGCGACTGAGACTTATCACCGTAGACAGGAACAGATTACAGCAATTAATCAAGACCTGAAGAAAGTTCAAACTTGGGGCGACAGAAATTTGGTCCAGTTCCATGCAGCAAAGACCCAAGCAGCCACGTTTACCAAGAGGGCCAAAACGACGGGTCCTGACATCATTATGGCAAGATCGACCATTCCTTCATCCTCGTAGATAGACATCGCAAAATCAGCCTCCCAGAAGCTTGGTGCGCCATTTCGCAACAAAAAACTGTATACACCGCAGCAGTTGCTCTTGCTCTACAAAGCGCAAATAAGACCGTGCTTAGAGTATTGCCCACACATCTGGGGTGCCGCACCGAAGTGCACCCTAAAGCTGCTGGATTCCATTCAGAAGAGAGCTGTGCGTCTTGTCGGCGACCAGGAATCTGGATAGTCTGGACCGAGATGTCCCTGTTTTACAGATACTTACAGACAGTCACGACAGACGGCAAGAGGGCGCCAGTTCGTCGTACAACTGCAAATACCCAGAACATCGCTTTACAAGAACTCCTTTGTCTGGCGCACTCACTGCATCACTGTGGAACTCACTCCCAGGACATCTGTTTCCCCCTAATTACAACCTATAAAACTATTGTAGTCAATCAACATCTTCGCACACACACCGCTCGGGCACACTAATGGGAGATCCTGTCTGCGTCATTGCCATAAAAAAAGATCCGCAGCAGGTGCAAATGCTTGTTCAAGCGACGCGCGACGGTCCCTGTAAGGAGCTCTGTCACAATTTGTATGTCCTTCCTCCTCAGAGCCAGGAAGGCCCTCACCCTACAAAGCGCTGGGTCTCCCAAGAGTAGCCCACCCTTCCTCATCCCTGGAATAATCCGCCATGGATTCTTGGCCCGGATATTCATTGCGTTCCTTTGGATAGCGGTGACCATACGGTAGGATCAGATCCCATTAGATGCATTGCTGAACTCTATCGTGCCAGACGATCAGCCTCCTCGTTTCCCTGGACATTCGAGTGACCCGTAACCCAAACTAGCCTGACCCTACACTCATGCACCAGCGCAGAATGGCCTCCTGACGCTGATGTCTAAGCAAATATAGATATCCTTCCCTCTGAAGACTTTTAACAGGTTCTCCCTTTACCCCTGCATTTGAGAATCGCGTACATCTGAGCCTCGAACACAGTTGCGTTAGTTCCAAGGGCGAAAGCAAGTCTCGTACCTAATGTCTCTCTACTATCCATTTTGGACCCGTCCAAGTACCAGACGATCCCATTAACCGGACGTGGACTGCGATCCGCCCCCCAACCACACGTGCCTATCGAGTATGTGAAATTTGAGGGGTCTACTTAATTTGATGATGGGCAGTATGTTGCCCGTCGTCATTAAGAGTTCATCAGCTGCCCTCCTCCCGATTCTGATGTGACCCCTCGGGTCATTATTGTCGCTTAGATGACCAAGACATCTGAATGGTTCACTAAAACCTTTAATGGTAATTGGTGAGTTTCGGTGATTGGTACTGAATGAAAGTGCCTTATTGTCCAAGAATTATTACAATAAATAAATCTTATTGACAAAGCATGATTAAAATTTTGACCCATACACAATTTTGTAGTCAATTGAATTTTGACACAAATTCATATACCCTAAGAACAAAAGTACCACACTTAACAGAATACTAAGTAATACATGGCACACCTAGCATATCTAAATACTATCCTGCTGAAAGAATTCGTCAATGTCATAAAATGCCTTCGACAACAGCCGGTCTTTCAACTTCTTCCTAAACATCCTCAGATTTCGGCTACGTCTCATCTCCAAGCTTAGGTGGTTATATATCTTTAAGCCATTATAAATGGAGTCTCTAATGAGGCTCAGGCGAGGTATAAGCACGGGCACATGGTCTATCTGTCTCGTGAAATGGATTTGTTGGCGATTAGGAAAATCGGTTTTGTTTTTGTTTCTAAGATGAATAAGCAGGCAAGGGTTAGTATATTATTGGAAATAAAAAAAGGCTTGCAATGAGCTCTAGGATGGGCATTGCCTAAGTTTCTCACTGCTCTTTTCTGAAGGATGAATACCGATTGGAATAAATCAACGAATTGAAACACAATATCTTTAGAATAAATACCTTGAACAGCCACCCCAGAATGGAAGGGCATATCTGAGGTGTGATTCCATTCGCAAAATAAATGTTACGGGCGAAGTGTTTCCCCAATTCTTGGGAGGTAATACGAATAGAGTAGCAGCCAGAGGCCAACTTTTTATTTAGTTTTAGAATGTGATGCTGAAACTTTAGGCTATCGTCCAGAATCAGCCCAAGGAACCTAGAATTATCAACAGAAGTAATATGAATGATTACCTATCTCAATGTTGTTTACCATACAGTTAAACCCAAGAATGTGTCTTCGACAAGTTTAGACAGAGAAGATTAGAGTCGCACCATTCCTTAATTTTATAGATGTCGGACGACATATCAGCCCTGAGTTGGTCTACGTAGTGATACAGACGCATCATCCGCGAGAGCCGTGATGGAACCAGACAAGTCAAGCTGAAGAAGATCGTTAATGAAGATTAGAAACAAAGTAGGTCCCAAGACAGAGCCCTGAGGGACATCGCATGGAACACTCTGCTTACTGGACGAAACACCCCCCAAAGAAACAAACTGAACATGGTCCGAGTCCGAGTATTGAATCCACTCAGAAGCCACACCACGGAAGCCATAAACCGATAGTTTCCGCACCAGTATACCGTGGCTCGCGCAATCAAACGCTTTAGATAAGTCACAGAACACTGCCGCGGAGGTTTCCCCTCTGTTGATACCCCGAAATAAATTCGATAACAGATCAAACATAGCTACTAATATCATTAATGTATATCCACGTGCTAGCTGTTATCTAACCATATTGAAAACTGGCGGAAAATAAATGTGAATAGCTTTACGCTACATAGTATATGTTTAAGTGTCTTAGATACTGGAGTATGTTGTATCTCGAATCCTCTTATGCCGAGTATCTTTTCGAAAGCATCTTCAAATACATTTGCATAATGTATTTATATACTTTTTAGATTATGTGTTCCAGTTCTGATAGGTAAAATATAATAATTGATAAAACACAATCTACGGATAAAGTCCGCGAAATAAATAAACTTTTGCGTTCGGGTTCACGCCGGTGATCCGGCTGTCACGAATATGTAAAAATAAAAGAACCATTTATAAACGTCGCGCGTCGTTCACGTTCGAGCTCGTGTTCGGACTGGAGATCATTTTATTTATTTATTTATTTATTGGTGCTAAAAAGTACAATATTCATACATAAGTCAAATTCCATAGGTAATCAAAAAAGTGAAATACAATTAAAAAAAACTTACTACTGAGAGCTAAGACAAAAAAAAAAGATTAAAAAGTGACAATACAGCCAATACATCTAAAGCTTCAACACACAAAACAACTCACTGTTGATCACAGAAGGTCATCAAAACTGGACCGAAGACAGTCCTCGAATGATAATTTTTAATCAAAAATTCTTTGACTTTGAGCTTAAATGAATTAAGCGGCAGATCCTTGACGCAGACAAGCAAGGCATTAAAGAATTTGATTCCGTAGTAGTACACCCCATTTCGAAACCTAGAAAGCCTCAGATACGGTGTCACCAAGAAGTTGTTATATCTGGTGTAGTGTGGATGAGTATCAGCATGAGTCATACATGGAAAGGTTTTCCTTGACAAATACTAGGCATATCAGAATATACGTACATGGCAGGGTAAGCACTTTCAGTTGTTTGAAGTGTAGTCTATAGCACTATATAACCTAAATGAGCTATCACTCTAATACACTTGCGTTGCAACGCAAATATTTTAGGCATATGCGCAAAATGACCCCATTTAATGAGACAGTACGAGTTATAGAGTGAAAGTACCCAAAGTAAGCAGCCCTGAGTGTGCAGGTCGACCTGGTCGACACTGAGCCAGACAAACTACGGATAAGGAATAGGCATCTTGACAATTTGGAGGACAATTCCTCAATGTGAGATTGCCAAGTGAATCCTCCATCCAGTGATGCCAAGAAAATTTACTGTTGCATCCAGGTCTAGTTGACAGAAGTTAAGGTCTCTAAGGGAGAATATCATATGTTGAGTTTTGGCCTCATTTAAACATAGTCGATTTGATATCGCCCATTCCCTTAGATTAGCACATGATACAGACATAACGTAGAGTCAGGATCACAGCTGGGCAGATTATTAGCATACACTAGAAAGAGAATAGGCCCAATAACCGAACCTTGCGGTACTCCATACTTCAGCATTAAGCTCCGAGACCTACCACCCTCAAAATAGTCAAACTGACTTCTATCTGTCAAATAGGACTGGAACAGCTTAATACTGTTAAGATCAAATTTATAGTATTCGAGCTTCTGAAGAAGTATATTATGTTGTACACAATCAAAAACCTTTGACAAATCATGAAATATGGCATGTGAGTGTAGGCCACTTTCAAAGCCCTCAAGAATCTTCTCGCACACGTCCCTGACTGCCGAATCAGTGAAGCGTCGGTGCCTAAACCCATGCTGCCTCCTGTAAAACAGTGCATTTTGTTCAAAATATTCCTTAATCTGAATCTTAAGCAGTCTCTCAAAAATCTTGCCAAAGATTGGAACAAGCGAAATAGGCCGATAATTTCCAGCATCCATTCTAGAACCCTTTTTATGAATGGGTATGACCTTAGCAATCTTAAGAGACCCCGGAAATATGCCTTCAGAAATAGCAAAGTTGATCAGTTTTGTTAGTGGAACAATAATAGATTCTTTATGGTTTTTATGAGTTTCATATTAAAATCATAAGGGTCTTTACTTGTGCTATTGCTCATACCTGACGCACCTGAATGTAGGTTACCTCACCAAAAGAAAGCCAGGTCCACAAGGACCAGTCAAATAGTTTATAGAGTTGCTAAAAGGTGGAGGAAGATTTTGTTTTAATTTGAGTGGGAAATTAACAAATGATTCATTAAAATGGATAGGGGATGGGCTTTGCTCTGTTACTTTAAAGTTATTGTTAGATTATTTTATGACTTTCCACATAGCTTGGGAGGGATTACTAGCCTGATTAATAAAATTGTCATTTGCCTCCACCTTTTTGGCTTGAATTTCCATGCGATATTTATTGCGGTAACTCCGCACAGTTTTAGCTGATATTAGGTTGGGACATTGCCGATTAACCTGCCTTAAAAGGCAAAGTCTCCCAATTTAGATCAGAAAAACCAGCGACTGAGACTTATCAGCGCAGACAGGAGTATATTACAGCAATTAATCAAGACCTGGAGAAAGTTCAAACTTGGGGCGACAGAAATTTGGTCCAGTTCAATGCAGTAAAGACCCAAGCAGCCACGTTTACCAAGAGGGCCAATACGGCGAGCCCTGACATCATAATGGCAAGACCGACCATTCCTTCATCTTCGTCAATCGGGCCCTACTGGGTGTATCGGTCAACAGCACTATGTCCTGGCATGACCACGTTGCTAACATCGCAAAATCAGCCTCCCAGAAGCTTGGTTCACTATTAAGACCTTGGTTAGTATATTGCCCACACATCTGGGGTGCTGCACCAAAGCACAACCTAAAGCTGCTGGATTCCATTCAAAAGAGAGCTGCGCGTCTCATCGACTTGGATGCCGCTGAGCATATAGCGATGTTCACTGATTTGAATTTCAGTTCAAAATATCTCATGTAAGCATCAATCAGGGAATCAATAAAAAACCAAAAGAAAGATCAACATCAACAGTATACTGCCTATATGCTCCCAAATGATTGTCTCCAGCAGATTTTAAAAATTCAACAAGCTCCACTCCGTAATAGGACGATAGCAGATACATACTGCATCATCCATTCCAGAAGACCCCCCATTGAATTGAAAGGTAATGCCCAGGTTCTGACAGAGACACATCGCTGATGGATTGGGGCTCGGAACATTTGTAAATATATCGTCCCGACAATTCGTACCACTTGTAGCTCCCTTAATTGCTGGATATAGTCCAAAACCGGAGAAGAGGTCGACAACACTCCGCTTGAATAGTTTTGTTACGACCCTTAACAGTTGTTCTCCACCTTCCTTAACTGCCTCAATAATGATGTTGTCTTCACCTGGCGCCCTATTGTTTTTCATTTCCGACATTGATTTTAAGCCTTCTTCCTGTTATATCAGGCACTTGTTCCGATCCCTGGTTTAAAACTCGAGGGATGTCCTCAGTGCATCTCAGCTGTTCGTTATTGCAGTATAAATTTGCATAGAAATCTTTCCCAGTTTCTAGGATTTCTCCTTTATTTGTGATCATTTGTCCATTTGCGTTTTCCAGTTTAATGATTTCTGTCCTTCCCAGTGCGATTTTACTTCTGAGTACTTTCATGCTCCTGTTTTTTTTCACAACTTTCGTTAACCATTTTGTGTTATTATTTATTTTATTTAGCGTATGGCCTTACATGCAGTGTATAAAACAAGCACAGATTTACAAACATGAGCAAATTACACAAAAAAACAATACATTTTTTTATATTTCAATCTCCAGAATTGCTAACCATTCCAACGCCGGTGCAGATGCCTCCATGAAGTCACAGCAGCTTCCTGAGTATGAACGTAAGGCAGGCACACTCACTGCGAATGTGCTGGATGGTCTGTCTTGGTGCTCCACAGTCGCATTCCGGTGATGCTGTTTACGGCGCAGCGAATCTGCGCACCTTCCATGTCCTTTGTGCACCCGGTTCAATGCTGACCATTGTCTATGGTTTAGGTCGGTTCCTGGGATATTGTAGTTATAAGTTGTGAACCAGTTTTGCAGGACATCACGTGTTTGTCTAGTCCAGTCGCGCGCCCATTGATCCCCCAGGGTCATAGCCTTCATTTTGGAGTGACGGTTTTCTGGACTTTAATCTTCTGTTTCTCAGCAGTGGGAGATCTTCGTGAATTGGTAGTGTTGCGTTTGAGGTGATCTTTCTGTATTCGCGCAGTAGCGCCTCCTTTCTACGTATTTCGGGTGGTAATATATTGCACAGCACTGGCAACCAGTATGTAGGAGTAGACTTGATGGTACACCAGATATCAGCCTGATTGTGCTATTCAGCTGCCTGTCGACAAGTCTGGAATAGCAGCTGTTAATCTACACCGGGGCACAGTATTCAGCTACGGAAAAAAACAAGGGCTAGGGATGAGGTGCATAATGTTGTTGCAGTTGCTCCCGACGAGGTTCCGCATAATTTCTGAATTATGTTATTTCGGGTTGCCATTTTCGCCGCGGTATTCTCCAGATGTTTCCGATAAGTGAGCGTGCAGTCCAAGGTCACTCCTAGATACTAGGGTGCCTGTTGTGTTTCAAGGTGGTATCCCCTAGTTGTACTTATATTTGTGCATTTGCCATTTTGTTATTTACGTGAAATGTCGATGCCTCAGTTTTGGTAGGGTTTGGTATTAGTCTCCATTTCTTAAAGTATGTGTGTAAGACGGCAAGGTAGTTGTTAAGGATAGCTTCCGCAGCATCAAGAGATTTGTGTCTGATGGCCAGTGCTATGTCGTCCGCGTAGCAGAATTTTTTCCCCTCTGTGGCTGGTAAGTCTGATATGTATAGGTTAAATAAGAGGGGGGCTAAGACCGACCCTTGGGGAAGGCCATTATTTATTGTCTTGGTGCGGATAATTTTGTTGTCAAGGACCACCTTGAAGCATCTGTTGCTCAGCATGTTCTGAATCAGGCGGGCTGTTTTCTGGCATGGTATGGCTCTCAAAAATGTGCAAATCAGTCCCTCTTTCCAGACCGTGCCATAGGCTGACGTCAAGTCTAAGAATACAGCGGCTATTTTCAGTTTTTGTTGAAAACCCGCCTCTATGTGTGGCGTCAGTGCCATCACCTGGCCACAACAGCTGCGTCTCGGTCTAAATCCTGCCTGCTCAGGAGGCAGGTATCCCATAATGGTACTGGCAATCTTGTTATGTAGGAGGCGCTACAGAAGCTTGTACGTACAGCTAAGAGCAACAGGCCTGTAGTTCTTTGGCTGGTCAGCAGGTTTTCCTGGCTTCAGCAGGGCTATTATTTTGGATTTTTTGAACTCCTGCAGGTCTCCAGTCAGCAGAATGTTAGAGAGGAATTGCGTTAGCCATTTTACCGTGTTTTCCCCGGCATGTCTGAGAAATTCCGGGTGAATTCCATCGAAGCCAGGAGCCTTCCCCATTTTTACATCTTTAATTGCAGCATTGACTTCATCATCTGAGAATGGTTTGGAAAAGTCTGATTCGTTCGGAGATGTTCTTTTTAACGTTTTTAATTCTTCCTTAATTTCCATCGTGTGTGCCTTTTGGTGGGGAGCCCTAGATGTTTCTATAATTTTGTTAGCTATCGCATTCGGTGTGACAGGTAAGTTTTTCCTTGCGGTAGTCTCAAATCCACCAAGCTTGCGCAAGAGACTCCATGCTTTTCTGCTTGACTGGGCGAAGTTCATTTCTTATACCATCTCTGTTCATTTTTGCCTTCTAGCAGTATCCAGACTGTGCATTAGGTCGTCGGCAATCTCTGGGTCTCCGCTATTGGCGAAGTCGTCGTAGAGTCGCAGACAATGTTCGCTCCACCCTGATATATATTCCTGTCTGAAGCTTCTAGGAATGTGTTTCTTGGCCACAGCGATAACGGCCTTTTTGAATCGGTCATAATTCTTTGGTAGACCCCTCTACCAAAGAATTATGACTGATTCAAAAGTATGAATCGGATTACCTTATCGAGCTCGTTGCGGTAGTCTTCCCAGTTGGCTTTTCGGAAATTCCATCTGGGTCGAGGAGTTGATTTAATAAGAGGTATAGATAGTCCGACGTCCATTGTCACCGGTCTGTGCTGGCCATGCGGAAAGTTATCGGCAACTCTTCTTTGAACTGGCAGTGGTCTGTTGCAATCAATTGTCACGAAACACAAATCCGGATTGTAGTCCATTTTCCACATAGCCGAGTGAAATGTGCCCCTTTCTTTAGCATCAAAAACGAGATGTAGATTGTTTTCCTCGGCCCATTCCAGCAGTGTTTCCCCATTTTCGTTGCTTTGTGCATACCGCCATAACTCGTGGTGGCTATTAAAGTCCCCTGCATATATTGTTGGGTATTCATAAATGGGTAATACTTCGTCCGGCCATTACTAGTTTATAAGCGTTATTATTTTGGTTTCGCCCATTCTTATGCTCACCACATGAATGTCATTGCCTGTAGCAATGGAAAGAGTGTGGGCATCTTCAATATTGATGCGAACGTCAAAACAAGGTATTTTACCTCTCTTGCGCAGATCGTCCTCTGATGATGCATGGGTTTCCTGGAGGAGGACCACATCGGCGTTGTTGTCAAGCAGAAATTTTGCGAGGTAATCGCATTTGGGTCTGCTGATCCCTTCTATGTTTAGTTGGCAGATATGGACTGAAGGTCCTAATCTCTTTGTCATTTGGCTCCGAGAGGAGCCCATTGGTTCGCTGTCGGTTTGCATGTGTGAGTAGCCAGGAGATCCAATGAATAGTCTGGCAGCCAACTTTTGTAGACTATTTAGCCGTGATAATAATCACGTTGCCCAGGGTGCACCACGTGGAGGCTAGTCTACTTTGCACCATTTTGTGTTATAATCTCTGATATCCTTCTGTGCGGCTTTCGATATATTTTTGTTCAATATCCTCAATTTGTCTCTATTGATTGAGTTCCTGTGCACCATTTCTCGCCTTTGTTTCATAAGATGACGGATATTTACTGAGATCCTTTCCTCTTTATCACTTCGCTGGGTACAGTGTATTTCCTGGGCTTCTTGTAATGATTGTAGTATATGTGTGTGTAAACAACACAATAAGCAACACAATGTACAGGGTATTTTATTTAAAATAAATAAGGAAGTTGAAACTTGTCCACGAAAATACGAACACCTTGTATATATAAAAATATAATATTTTAAAATTTTAAGTAAATGCAAACAACTTTTGTATTAAACTTTTTTTGGTACACCCCGTAGATTCTGAGATAAGATGTCATCCCATAATGAACGGGCCACCCTGTACACCAATCGGGTTTGTCTAATCGCAATTAGATAACCCGGATTAAGATGTAAATTGGCGCATATGGACATGAGTAATTACGTTCGGATAATAGGCTCATTTCAAAAAATAAAAACAATTAAATTTCTATTACCTGTCCAAAATACTTCATAAAAATACGCCATATTCAAAATTTTAAATCAATCCGTTAAGCGGTTCTTGAAATATAAGGGTTTAAATATGCAGAATTCGAAGGGCGTATCGATCGGGGATGTGACGTAATAAAATAGGATCACGTTCTGTTGCTAGGCCGCGTCTCGCGCCACCGCGCCGCCGCCGCGAGATTGGTGGCGTTTCTGTCACTGTCATAGATAAATATATATCCCATTGTAAAGACGGCACGTCTTTACAATGTTCTAGCGGCACTTTCTTATTTATTTTCACCGATTTAGACTTCTCGGAAAAATCTGATTTTTGGTATATGAACTTAACATGTCAAGGTATTTTAAATAAAATTATTTTAGAAAAATTGAAAATGAGCCTATTCCTCATTTTGAACATTTTTAAGAATTGATCGGAGTGTTTCGAAAAAAGCCGTTAGATAAAAAGTAACATTTTATTTGATAAACAGTGTCAAAACCGCCATGTATATTCAATTGAAATCAAGGTACTGGTTAAAACCAAAAATTACCCAAAAAAGGCAACACATTATGTTATAATTCCGAATCCATATCATATTATGCAGGCGTTTGTAAAGGGTAATAAAAAAATATATTATTTATTGTGTCCATATATTTCCTAAATATAAAAATGTCAAAATGTAAATTTTCTGTAGCGCCTGTAATCTCAGAAGCACCATCGCGAGCAAAAATTAATCAAATATCCTAAAGAATAATCGAGATTATTAGAGCCCTGGTCTCTCAAATATCAGACAACTTTAATTAACGAGGGTTCGTGATAATGTTATTATATTACAGATGATACATATGTAATAGAATGTTGCTAGCCAAATAAAAACCAGATCAGTTAGTGATAGAAACTTTTCAGCTTGGGTAAAGTTATCTATCTATAGACTATACACAACATTTTACCTAACTATATCCAAAAGTGGATATGTTCACCTTTAAAATATTTTAGGACCCCTTAGTAAAGCACTTCTATGATAGGGTTTATTTATGGACAGCTGAACTGAATAATTAATCCAAAAGACATTGAAAATAACACACTTTAGCATACTTACACGCTAGAGTCAATCTAAATCTTAATTAATACTAAGTCTCGTTTTTTTGCTTGCATAATGCTTCCAGCTTACTTAACACCAAACTCAAGTCGGCATTTTTGTTCAATTTTATATACACACAGTTCCGTATATTATGAAACACTAACCAACTTGGCAATTCTTTAGCAATTACTTTCAAGTGTCTTTCCATTTCGACATTGGTCAGATTACCCCTATAACAGTTACCCAACTTATCCATAACTATGTCCAAAGGTAAAACGCCTTTTTTCTCGGACACAAAAAGATTTCTGGTAAGTCTGGCAAGCTCGGGAAGTCGGGAATACAATTGGACTTCTTTTTCTTTGTCATCCGATCTGGTCATGGAAACTAAGGCTTTGGCAGCTTGCTTCTGACGAACTTTTTCTAGTAGAGCCTTTGGAATGCCTACACAAAAATTTCAAATAATAGAAAGAAAAATAAAAGAACCTCTTTCTAAAAATAGTAAGTAAACCTCTAACTTTTTAAAATCTGTCTATATTAGAGTTGGGCTAAGTGGAGGTGAATTTATGTTTATTTATTATCATTTGGTAGAGTGACTAATCTGATATTTTGTATCAAATGCGACTTTAGTCTTTGTTCAAAACATTTTTTTTTAATATAATTAATTTTATTACTTCATACATTCATAATCGTAATTTCAGTGTTAGATTGATTACTGATATACGTAAGAATTTTAAGTACCGACATTCTATCAAGTCAATGTGTAAACTTTTTTCTCTGTATGTTAACAATATTTCTGTTGCATCAAAACTTGTATTGTCAGTGCCCATTGTAAATCGATATAAGAAAGTTACTAGTAGTATAAATATTTTACTTAATGTCTCACAGTCTGATAATGAAATATCTGGGTGGTCTTTTTTAGAACAGGTGCACCACAAAATAACCTTATCCTAGCGTTACAAAAGTTCCACTCTGTGAGATCCAAGATTGATGAAATATTGTTGTTTTTGGAATCCTTAGGGGTTCCCATTATAGTAGTGTTAGTTGAACATTGGTTAAAGTGTGGTGAGCCTTTTGACGTTTTTAATTATGTTTTCTCATGAAAAATATGCGCATGGCGGCACATTGATTATGGTGCGGAAGGACTCAGAGTAAGTTTGGGTTTGTTTTGGTTAATAGGTTCGATCACTTATTGAATGAAAAAGAATTCGAATTATCTGCTGTGTTTTGTAGTAAGTTAAATATATATTATGTCTTAGGGATATATAGATCCCCTTTAGGTATCTTAGAATTATTTTTAGAAGAGTTGGAAATATTGTTGAGCGAAATTCCAGTTGTAGCCACTTTGGTCTTAACTGGCGATTTGAATGTAAATTTCTTGAACAAATCCGATAGATACAGTCGGTCATTGTGTGGTCTGTTGAACTCATTTAATCTTGAAATGCACGTCGATGGGCCAACCCGGTTATCAGCGTAATCTTCTTCAACTTTAGATTATGTATGTACAAATTTCAGTCAAGATCAAGTTAAATGCACAACCATTAATGCCGGGTTGTCTGATCACGAGGCCATATTTTGTTACCTGCCTACCACTATTAATGCTTCTGCATCTAATGCAAGACGGGGTAGAATTTATACTGGTAAAATTTTTAGGAAGTTTGCATTGTTGGGCGGCCAGACAGACTAGAACAGTGTTTCGGCCACCAACAGCCCATTGGAACGATTCCACTCAGTTATACATAAGAAATATAATTTGGCTTTTCCTATTGTCAATATAAAAAAAAAGAAACGAATATCTTGGTACACAAAGGGTTTGCGTGTTTCTGGGAAAAATATGCATTCTCTTCATTACATAAGGAAATATTCAATGAACAACCCTTATTTCTTAGATTATTTCAACAAGTACCAAAGGATCTACAGAAGCACTGTATAAGAAATCTTATTTTCAATATAGAATTAAAAATTCTGCAAACAAGTCGAAGGAATCCTGGAGAATCGTCAATGACAGGGGTAAAAATACTATTACAACTACATCAAGTACCTTAAATGCTAATGAGCTTAATTCATTTTATTGCAATATTGCCGCCAAATTATCCAATAATATTTCACAAGGAGACGACCCCAGGAACTATTTAGGACAAGTTGATGTGGCAGAAACATTCTTTTTTTCTCCCACTACTGCAGATGAAGTTAAAAGCACATTTGCAAACATTAAAAATAAAAATGCATCAGGCTGGGATGGGCTTTCTTTGAGGATTTTTCTGGCCTTGCCTCTTGTTGTTCTAAATGCTCTTGCTGAGGGAATATATACCTCATTCCTGTTAGGAATTTTTCCAACCTGTCTTAAGAAAAACTGTGGCTGTAGCCCTCTACAAGGGAGGGGACCACAACAGTCCATCAAACTTTCGGCAAATAGCACTGTTGCCTACTTTGGCTAAGGTAGTAGAGAGGCTGGTCAAGGTGAGGATGATTTCGTTTTTGAGTGGGCTTGGATTGTTGAGTACTCAGCAGGTTGGTTTCCGAGAGTCATCGGATACAAGTGACGCCATTTTTAACTTTTTGGAACAGCTGTTCAACCAACTGAACGCCGATGAGGCTGCGGCAGCGGACTTCTGTGATTTGTCAAAAGCATTTGATTGCGTAGGTCACAGAATACTGCTGTCGAAGCTGGAAGTGTATGGGTTTAGGGGAGCAGTCTTGGAGTGGTTTTATTCTTATTTGTAAGGGTGTGCGCAGATGGTTAGGTTAAATAACAGCAGCTCGGATGAACGAAATATCAATACCGGAGTTCCACAGGGCTCTGTACAGATGCCACTACTTTTCTTGATTTATGTTAATGATCTGCCCCAATTTTCAATAGTGGGAAAATTCACGATCTTCGCAGATGACACCACCGTTCTCTGGCGCCATTCGGATCTTGACAGATTGAATGAAAATGCGCAATCAGAAATGTTAAAGGTAAAAAAAAAATGATGTGATGCAAATTTATTAACTTTTATGTACGGAAAATCAATATTTTAGATTTCAAATGTGTCATGGGGAACGTTTATCTAGAAAGAACCTAGTGCTGCGCCCAGTTTTACCAAATTCCTGGGCTTATCAATTGACAGCTCGCTTAAATTTGAGAACCACATCTTGAATGTGTGCAACAAAATCTCATGCCGGATACTTTGCTCTAATTGAGTCCCACCTTCAATATGGCATTTGTTTTTGGGACTCTTGTTCTGATTACATTTTCAATTCAGTGTTTGTGTTGCAAAAAAGCGGAATTCGATATTTATCGGGAGCCAAGGTTCGTGATTCCTGCCGCCCCTTATTTTTGAGACATGCATTCACGCATTGTGTTGCCTGTTTATTTTGGAAACAGTCTGTCTAATCTTTAGGAAATATAGAAGCGAGTTATCTTTGAATGGTCCTTACAATACCCGCCAGATTTATACTCTCAGATTGCCTATCCCGCATTCGGAACAAATTAAAAGTTCCATTATATACGGAGGTAAAAACTTTTTAATCATCTTCCTACAAGGCTATATAAGAGAATTGCAATGTGATCAAGGGTTCAGGAGGCAAACAGAGACGTTTTTGGCTGATAAGGCATATTACAGTTTCAGAAATGTTATAATGACTCTTTAAATTAAATGTAGTTTTGACTTGTTTGCCTTTATCTGTTTCATTTGCACTTTTGCGTTGCATTTTCTTTTCTTTTTCTGTTTTTTGTTGCTTTTGTGTGTGCGTTTTATCTCCTAATCTAGTTTTAGCTTAATTTTAATCTTAATTTTAATTTTAATAGACCTTTATGAACTTTATATTCTTTGTGATTTTAAATTCTATTTTTCTAATGGTTTTGCCAACAACTATGTGTTGTTATGATGACATTAAAGCTATCTTTTGACTTTGACTATTTATCTACGGCAAACCATTTACAACAAACATAGATAATACATTTCTAGTTAAAATTAACAATCATTATTTATTACAAAGTACCGTAAGTAATAATACAATAATTCAAAAAAAGAGAAACTATAAAAATATCACAAAATATTCTTTGTTTTTATTTTTAATTTCTCAACACCATCATGATGGAAAGGTACAAAGAAATTACGAGATTGCATATTCTTAGAGGGGATTCTCAAGGGGCAGTCATGTAGAAATTACATATCAATTAAATTTCTCCTTGCTTCCAAAGAATGTAACGTTTTGCTTCGGATCTCCTCATCTCTCCGAAACCCATATTTAAAAGCTACAAACCTTAAAAATATATTTTGGACCCTTTCTATCTGTTGAACATAGCAATTGCATGAAGGAGACCAAACACCTGGGCAGTATTCCAGAATGGGTCAGATAAGAGAGCAATACAGCTTCTAAAATGTGTGCACTGCAAGATCAGCCGAGGATCTCTTGATAAAACCGAGTACCTCCATAACCTTACAGGGCAGTGAGAATCTTGAGGTACTGTAGAAGAAGCATCGATCTCGTCAGAAATAAACTCTCCTCTGTTAACCATTTGGGTTCTTCCAGTTACAGAATCATATGAATGAAGAGGATGAAAAATACCCAAAGCATTAAGTTTACTTCGAAGCCTTAGAAAAATCCGTATAGACCAAGTCAACCTGAGAGGCATTTTCCAAGATGTTAAAAATGTGATTAATATACAGGATGAAACAAATTCGCTTCTCACCATTAGGATCTCGGAAACCATAAGAGATACGAAGTCTGTTTAATGGGGGCAAAGTTACGCAATTTAGGTGATATGCGATCGAGAAATTTAGAAAATTCCGACTAATTCCGGAGATACTCGTAAAAACCCGAAAATCAGCTATTTATTTTTATTTTTTCCTGACTTTACTTTAAGAGATAATATAAAATAAATATAACATTATTGTTGCCACTTTTTCTCCTTTATATGATGGCAGTATCAAATTTTCAATCTGACGTTTCGCGTCCGGGCCCCCATCATCATCTTCATTTTTTTTAAATACGGACCTGGATTTTTTATTCAATTTTTTAGAAGCCTTTGGTTTCCTAAAACTAACGATGTATCACACTTATCAATAAATCAACAAATTTAGATTTTTTCCATAAGAGATAAGGTGTTAGACAGAGATGGGTCGATCTTTTCTGACCCGATTTCACTTATGAGAATATTTGTTACCAATATTGGACAAGTGTTATACATCGTTGGTTTTGGGTGACCAAAGGCTTCTAAAATCCTTCAACAAATCCAGGTCCGTATTTAAAAAAAATAAGTTCATGATGGGGACCCGGACACGAAACGTCAGATTTAAAATTTGATACTGCCATCTTATAAAGGAGAAAAAGTGGCAATAATAATGTTAAATTTACGTTATATTATCTCTTCAAATAAGGCCAGGAAAAAATAAAAATAGCATAGCTGATTTTCGGTTTATTACGGATACCTCCAGAAGTAATTGGAATTTTCTAAATTTCTCAACGGCATATCAATGTCTCTTAAATTGCGTAACTTTGCCCTCATTTAACAGACCCTATACAAAACAAATTGTTCAGGATTGATTAAATTTCGGAAAGCCCGTGATAGTTTTTTACTTACAAAGAGGTCAAGTAGTTTAGGTATCTCTGACTGATTAAAACTGCACGGTAATTAATATCTTCCTCTCTAGCTCCAGATTTGTAAACTAGTTTTCCAAAGCTTTGGAAAGTATCAGTGTTCAAACATAAAATTTAATTTACATTACATATATGTGTTTAATGAAGTAAAATTCAAAGCATGCTTTATTATCAAAACACCACATTTTTCATTGATGAAGCTTGATCTACTTACCTGAAACCAAGCAAAAATTGCTAAATTAATTCTAGAGAAACTAACTTTATTGCTCCAGATATTTTGCTTAAATTTCAACGCTAATTTTAATTTTATTCTTAGGCATTATTTTGTTCTTAAAAAAGATTTATTAATACTTACAGCAATTATATATGTAGTGAATTTTTATAGACCAGTAGGAATTGATATATTTTTATAAACTTAATTACCTTTCAATATAGATTGCGGCATATCACGGGGTGTTTCCTTTATCGGTAATGGCGTTTGGGTTTGTTTTGCTTCTTTCAACTTTTTAAGGGCATGTTCCATTCTTGTATTGCAATTGAAAAGAACTCGCGCTCTTTCTAGGACATCTTTTCCAGTGGTCAGTTTATCCTCAGCCGGTGGTTGCGGAAGTGCTGATACAGCAATGTCAGGAACCTAAAAAAATCAAATATCTCATGTATGAAACATTGTCCAAGTCCAAGGGCATGGAGGATGAAAATCAGCACCCGTCGCCGAGATGTAGGTTGAAAATTACATAAATAA